>JAQSNX010007874.1:0-15753 GCA_029532605.1 Oreochromis grahami
ATATTTTAAGATTAATTTTTTCCGCTCCTCTCACTCTGGCAGTTGAGCTGTCTCACTCTAGCCCCAACATTCCGTCCTATACACACCCATTATAAACTCTGAAACGGGTGAAAAAACATCATGAAACTTAAACTGGAACTGAAGAAAAAGTATAATAGATATTGAAAAGATAAATACAAGTTGAATAGCTGAATGCTTGTCTTCGTTTTAAAGTTTGAATGGTGGCTCTATGTCAACGTATGTGGAAGTAGATACAGTTTAAAGAGGAGTAAATTGAAGGAGAATTTGAAAGGTCTCCCCATTGAAATACATGGGAAATTTTTGTTAAAAAAGTTGAATAATTTTAAAAAATATAAATGTTATAAATGAGAAAAATACAAGCAGTCATGTCCAAAAGAAGAGGAATCTAACGGTGTTTGAATGGTTTTTCTAAGTTGAACGGTTTTGAAGGAGTAGGACTACAAAAAACGTACAAAAATAATAATAAAGATTACAACAACAATACTGTGAATGCTTTTACAAGCATTCACACTAATTAAGCATATTAGGTGATGTGCATCTCTGTAATGAGAAGGGGTGTGGTCTAATGACATCAACACCCTATATCAGGTGTGCATAATTATTAGGCAACTTCCTTTCCTTTGGCAAAATGGGTCAAAAGAAGGACTTGACAGGCTCAGAAAAGTCAAAAATAGTGAGATATCTTGCAGAGGGATGCAGCAGTCTTAAAATTGCAAAGCTTCTGAAGCGTGATCATCGAACAATCAAGCGTTTCATTCAAAATAGTCAACAGGGTCGCAAGAAGCGTGTGGAAAAACCAAGGCGCAAAATAACTGCCCATGAACTGAGAAAAGTCAAGCGTGCAGCTGCCAAGATGCCACTTGCCACCAGTTTGGCCATATTTCAGAGCTGCAACATCACTGGAGTGCCCAAAAGCACAAGGTGTGAAATACTCAGAGACATGGCCAAGGTAAGAAAGGCTGAAAGACGACCACCACTGAACAAGACACAAGCTGAATCAAGACTGGGCCAAGAAATATCTCAAGACTGATTTTCCTAAGGTTTTATGGACTGATGAAATGAGAGTGAGTCTTGATGGGCCAGATGGATGGGCCCGTGGCTGGATTGGTAAAGGGCAGAGAGCTCCAGTCCGACTCAGACGCCAGCAAGGTGGAGGTGGAGTACTGGTTTGGGCTGGTATCATCAAAGATGAGCTTGTTTGTGGGGCCTTTTCGGGTTGAGGATGGAGTCAAGCTCAACTCTCAGTCCTACTGCCAATTTCTGGAAGACACCTTCTTCAAGCAGTGGTACAGGAAGAAGTCTGCATCCTTCAAGAAAAACATGATTTTCATGCAGGACACGCGTCCAAGTACTCCACAGCGTGGCTGGCAAGAAAGGGTATAAAAGAAGAAAAACTAATGACATGGCCCTCCTTTTCACCTGATCTGAACCCCATTGAGAACCTGTGGTCCATCATCAAATGTGAGATTTACAAGGAGGGAAAACAGTACACCTCTCTGAACAGTGTCTGGGAGGCTGTGGTTGCTGCTGCACGCAATGTTGATGGTGAACAGATCAAAACACTGACAGAATCCATGGATGGCAGGCTTTTGAGTGTCCTTGCAAAGAAAGGTGGCTATATTGGTCGCTGATTTGTTTTTGTTTTGTTTTTGAATGTCAGAAATGTATATTTGTGAATGTGGAGATGTTATATTGGTTTCACTGGTAAAAATAAATAATTGAAATGGGTATATATTTGTTTTTTGTTAAGTTGCCTAATAATTATGCACAGTAATAGTCACCTGCACACACAGATATCCCCCTAAAATACCTAAAACTAAAAACAAACCAATAACTACTTCCAAAAACATTCAGCTTTGATATTAATGAGTTTTTTGGGTTCATTGAGAACATAGTTGTTGTTCAATAATAAAATTATTCCTCAAAAATACAACTTGTCTAATAATTCTGCACTCCCTGTAAACAGGTATTTAGCAGCTGTCAGCAGCTGTAATCGTTGCCACCTTTACCATTTTAGGGCTAGATTTACTAACCAATTGTGGCACCACAAACCGGTCTAAAAGAAGTATTGTCAGTATTTAGAAAGAGCACAGTGACAAGATTTTGTGAAAGAGGTGTTTGTAACTGACCTATTTCTGGGAGTTCCTTTCAAAAAATACAAAATATAGGAGTAGACTATTTAAATAAAACACACAAACTGATTTACTAACATTGATGCATACAACACAGCACAAAATGTACTGCTAGTTACGCTATTATTTAACGTTAAAAAAAAGCATGTCTTATTTTTTCTGCTTGGTACTGAAATGAAGTGGGCTACAATGTTAGGGGCACAGTCGCTTTGAGTCACAGGAATCTGTACCTAACAGCTGTCTGCTATGCTTCTGTGTAGTATGCTTCTGCTCAGTGGTGCATTTTCAATAAAAAATGTGATCTACTGTTTCGTTAAAAACCTTCCTTGAAGAAAAGTGGTCTTGAGGTTTGCTGGTAAACATTGTAGCATTTTCTTAATTAGCGTTAGTTAGAAGTTGTCTGTGTTTGTGCACGCAGCATCCAATATTATACACATTTGGCAACTTGTGGCTCCATAAATCAAGATCATGAGCAGCAACCACTGTTAAGGAGGCTTTGCTTTGACCAAGTCCATCTTTTATTTACAGTTTGTGTTGTTAAAAAGTAAGGTTTCTGTTACATATGTATTGCTCAGAAGCTCCACCTGCTTGCTGTTCAAATCTTTTGGTTGTAAGGTGTTTACAGTCAGCTGTCTGTAAGAAAAACTAACGTAGTTTCTTAACTGAAGGGTTGCACCAAGTCCAAGTATGAGACTAAAAACAGGATTATTTTGAACTGTGAATCACAAAAAACTACTTTCAGAAAATAAAACATAGGAAAATAAAATGACATTTCAAATAAGCATAACAGAGCCTCTTTAAAAAGGTTTCTACGGTGGATTTGACTAACATGCATGTGGAAAAAAAGGGCTCTCATATCAAAGCAATGTGATGCAACCACTATGTTTACTATTTCAAATGTTCCCTCAGTTCCCATATGTAGCTGTCCATCTACACACCTGAGACTGCCGCACATCTGCTTCAGTCAGTCTCCTTTTTCAGGTATTTCTTCATGACTAAAGCCACGTCTCCCCCGTCGCTACCCTCTGCTTCCAATCTCTCACCCTGCGGCCTCTCAAACCTGCATCTCGGGCCACCACCCTGGGAGTTTCGTCCTGATCCACCTGAGCTAGAGGACTCAGATTCAGAGCTTTTCCTGCTGTGGCTCGAGGGAGGCAGCTCTCCAAAGTGGACGCTTAGTGCTCTCCTACCTCCTCTGACTGAGCTGGCCAGGCTGCTGGTTGACTGAGCTCTCCTGATTGCGGGCAAGATGTCTGAGGCCGCGTCGTCACGGTCCCCAGGCAGACGCCAATTTTGGAAGACCATGGGCTCTGAACCGAGGGAGCCTTCACCTACGTCCTCTGGAATGAGGCTCCCCACCATGCACTGCCGTGGTGCCAGAGGGGAGCGCTGGATGGGAGTTGTGACAAAGTGCAGCGACTTCTCTTCCTCTGGGATGGAGACGGAGGGAGCATGATGGCGAGCAGCAAGTGAGGAGAGGTGCGGCAATGAGGGAAGCGATGAGAGAGAATCAGATGAGTTAAAGCGAGAGACTTTGCCTCCAGCTGCAGAGGGAGTTTTGGTAGAATGTGGCAGGAGTGGGGAGGATGGTTTCAGGATGCTGGGACCAGGTCTGGGTTCCTGGACATCTTCTGGACTGAGAGAGAGGGCCGAGGCTCTCCGTCTGAGAGTTGATGCTCCGGTTGTTTGATAAATTGCCAAAGAGACGGTACTGCCAGTTTCATCTCCTGCATCACCACCAGCTCTGCGTTTACGAAGTCCTTCCAGCAATTCAGACAGGGCTGTGGAGGATGGGGCTCGACCAAGAGATCTGCTAGCAACGCCTCCAGCCTCAGTGCCCACATCATCAGGATTCACACAAGAACTAGAGAGTGATAAAAGAAGCAGTTTAAACCACAAACCAGCCCACATGTTTTGCTAACATACACAGATATCTAGGGCTAGAACTAAATATTGTCTCATTTCACCTATTGGGTGTTTGTTATCAAAAATATTCTCTGTCCAACTAAACAGCCTAAACAGGGCTGAGCATTATAACAAATCAATTTGATCCATTCAACATTTTTGCTTTTTGAAAAACTGAGCACAAAATGAAAGCATTAAGCTGAATGTCCACACATCATCTTTGTGATTCTGAAGAATTCAAATATTTTCTGTGGTAGAGCACAAATCAGGAGATTTCAAAGGTACTTTTTGCAATTAACCACAAACTGTAAGAAATAATATTTTTAATTGAAATGTTATTTCATAAGACGTGCAGTTAGTGGGGATAGGTTAATTGGAAACCCTAAACTGCCCATAGGTGTGAATGCAGGTGTGAATGAGAGTGCGAATGGTTGTCTATGTCTATGTGTTAGCTCTGCAACAGACTGGCGACCTGTCCAGGGTGTACCCTGCCTCTCACCCTAAGACAGCTGGGATAGGCTCCAGACAACCACCAGCACTCTTCAGTGGGAAAAACGTTTCCTCATTCACCCAAGTGACTTCAACTTTTTGGGATTTACTTACTTGAATAATGGAGCATGCATCAAGATAGTAGTTAATAGTAGTGTCACACAGTACCTGAAACACTTATCATAGCTAGTTAGCACATCAAAAGTATGCTAAGTGATTTATCATTGCAGCTTGAAGTACTTAGCCTTGTGTTAGAAGACTTACCGCAAGCTGTAGGTGCTGATGGTGTCAGCAACAGACTGACGCCCCCCCTGGCTGCTGTGAAGTGAGCTTCCACTGCGGGAGCCTCCTCTAGACACTCCTGACCATGTGTGAATGCCTTTTTCCCCAACAGAGCCGACACTGGACACAGAGTCACTACAGGACCAAAGCAAACCTCAGAAATCTGCTACAGCCAAAATGAATGAACTTAAATCTTTACCTTTTCAGCTGCTATAAACATGCAAGCACAATACAAAAGGAAATATGTGACTGCAGCTCCATAAACAGCTGATAATTCCACTGTAAGCCAAACTAGGATTACAGCAGGGGTGGAGCAGCAAGTAATGACTTATAAGATTGGAACACTGCAAACTTTCATGGCGCAGGACTTTGTTTTTTGTTTACATGCTTACAAAAGGAAATGAAAAATTCTTATTGGTCTATGGTAAAAACATGCTCTAAGGCATACCATCAGTTAAGTTAGTGTCCTGTGGATTTTGGATGTTAGTAGTCATGTACAAAACCCTTCTGTCAGAGAAGAGTCAGAGACCCAGAGATTATGTTTTGGACATTCAGCAATATTCTAAAGTTAACTCCCTGGTTTTGGTTCATATTGTTGTGATCCTTTCTTGTGTGGTATTTGTCATGGTCCTGGGTCGGTGACCCAGTGTTTTTTTTCCTGTTTTTATTTATATTTCTTGATTTAGTATTATTCATGGTTCTGTTTTTTGCTTCCCCTGTGTCCATGTTCCATGGATAGTCTGTCATGTCTCTTGTGCATGTTAAGTTCTGTCTCCGTGTTTATTAATTTGTTCCCCTGTCGTGTCTCTCGCGCCATCTTGCTCCTCCTCTGTTCCTTGTCTTCAGTCAGTCCGCATCTTAGTATGTGTCTCTTGCTTCCCGTTTTATTTTGATAGTCCCAGATGTGTTCCCACCTGTTTTCCATCCCGTGGTTATCCTGTGTGTCTTGCCCTGTTTATTCTTGTGTTCTCCACCTTGGCTGTGTGTTTCTCGTGAGCTGCCAGTGAGTTGCCAGTTTCTTAGTACTAGTTTATCTTTTGTTTCTTTTCGTGTTTCTTTGTACTTTGTTTTTTAGTTCGCTTTCTCAGCTAAATAAAAAAAAGTCCGTCTTGGAGTCCTGTGTTTCGGTCCTACCGTTGCCTGCCACAGAGCCCACCATGACACTTTCATATCTCAATCGCCTTGAAGAATAACTAAATACTTTTGACTATTATAAGTATCAATAACAATACTATACTCACCAAACTTAACGTACGGTTACATTGTAACCTTGGTTCTCTGAGTGAGAGACTATCTCTCCACTCCATTACATATTCCATATGTATGATACATAGAAGTATGGATACTCCTTTAAGACACTCCGACTAGCCCGGCCACACCCCACAGATTACGTATAAAGCAAGCTGTGCAGGCATGAAACCAGTGATAGTTTGATCGGAACGCTTCTCTGAGCAGCCTACAAAAATGGAAGAATCAAAAGAAAGCATGTTGCTAGGACTGATCAGAAGCAAATTTAATTTCAAAGGACTACCCAACTGAAGCCTTGATAAAAGTGTGGTTTTGTGCAAACTGTGCAAAAAGGAGTTTGCATACCACCAAAGCACTTCAACCTTACCATCTAAATCCAAAACATGCTGCAGCGAGCACAGAAACTGTGGAAGCTGTTAGCACTATCAGTCCCAGTTCGAGTACCAACAAAAGATGTCGGCAGCCCAAACTTGAAGAAATGACTGGCCGCAGAACCAAAATTAGTAAGTCAACATCGGACAAATTGCAAATTGGATTGCTCTGGACTGTAGACCACTATCAGTGTAGTAGATAGGGGCTTAGAAAATGTGCTACAGTTAGTGTCAGGTGATCCAACTTTCCAACTGCCATGGCGAAAGACTGTTCAAGTAAAATTCAACAGATTTATGACACTGAAAAGCAAGCAAAATTAGATGCATTACAAAAAACAAACTTTGTGGCTCTTACTGGGGATCATTGGACTTCTGTTAGTAATTCAAATTATCTCGGAGTCACTGTACATATTATTGATGTCACAGATGGTACATGGAATCTACAGTCTTTTGCCCTGACTGTGCAGAAGACAAACACCAGAAACTATGCTGAAAACTGCGCTGAGTAGTTTCTCTCTGTGGCAGAAGAATGGGGAATTCAACAAAAGGTAACCACAATTGGGACAGACAGTGCACGAACCATGGTGGCTGCAGCAAGACACCTCCCATTCCAACACGTCTTGTGTTGCTCACATCTTGCAAACAACCGTCACTGTTAGCCCTGCTGATAGTGGTTTTAGTGATGCATTAGCAAAATGCTGCAAGATAGTGGGTCACTTTAAACACAGCTCTGCTAATACAGAGGAATTACACCAGGAGGAAACAAGACTGGGGCAACAGAAACAGCCACTCATACAAGATGATTCCACAGGGTGGAATTAAATGCTGGATATGGTTTCTCATCTACTAAAGAATCAAGAGGCTGTTTTTGCTGCTTTAGACAAACAAAAGCACAAGCTAGTCATTTTAAATGGTAAATGGCCTGTATTTATATAGCGCTTTTCTAGTCCCTAAGGACCCCAAAGCGCTTTACATACATATCCAGTCATTCACCCATTCACACACACATTCACACACTGGTGATGGCAAGCTACGTTGTAGCCACAGCCACCCTGGGGCGCACTGACAGAGGCGAGGCTGCCGGACACTGGCACCACCGGGCCCTCTGACCACCACCAGTAGGCCATGGGTGAAGTGTCTTGCCCAAGGACACAACGACCGAGACTGTCCGAGCCGGGGCTCGAACCTGCAACCTTCCGATTACAAGGCAAACTCCCAACTCTTGAGCCACGATCGCCCCAATTAACTCCACCAGAGCTGGTAAAACTCCAAAAGCTGGTGACTATCCTTGAGCCATGCAGGTAAATAAAACTATTTTTTAACTTATTGTTACTGTTTCTTCAAGCTCTATAGTTGACAGTTATTGTGTAGATCAATAATTACTTTCTTGAACTGTATACTACAGGTTTGTGACTAAGCTTCTTGGAGGTGAGACATATGTCTCATGTTCAATTGTTTTAACTTCTTTCTGCCAACTGCATCACACCATGGAGGTCTCTGATGATGACTCAAACTACATGGAGAAATTTAAAACTGCCTTCACAAAGGACCTATCCCAATGTGTAGCTACACTCAACCATCAGTGGCTCAAGATAGCTACTGTGCTCGACCCAAGCTTTAAGAATTTAAAGTGTCTTGCAAGGGGAGAGCAAGAAGAGATTTGGACCAGCCTTTAGGCCCTGCTGCAGGAACAGTGTAAAGATGCCACCACAAAGGCGCCAGCAAAGACAAAGAGCCTCCTCCTCTCTTCATTGTCTTCAGACTCTGATTCAGATGAGGAAGCCCTGTGTAAGAGGGCCGTGAGTTTGTACAGAGCAGAACCCACCATCAGCGAGCCAGCTGCAGTGGTGGTCCAGTTGAGCAGGCACCCACCCACAGCTGTCTGTCCTGGCCCGCAAGTATTTCATTAGTCTTGCCACTTCTGTCCCATGTGACAGACTGTTCTCACTTGCAGGTCACATAGTAAAAAAAAAAGAGAGCTGTCTTGAGCTCTGAAAATGTGAACAGGCTAGTTTGTCTAAGTAACTGGCTGAAAGAGATGGACAATAAATAAGCATGGAGGTATTGTGAGTCCAATGGGTTTGTTATTTTTTGCACTAAAATGTTCGATGATCACACTGTTTTAGCCTAATGTACAAAATAATTTTGGCTAAGGTTACTCAGAGTTTAAAGGTGAAGCT
The DNA here is from genome assembly GCA_029532605.1 of Oreochromis grahami. Lineage (NCBI taxonomy): Eukaryota > Metazoa > Chordata > Actinopteri > Cichliformes > Cichlidae > Oreochromis > Oreochromis grahami. The sequence continues at coordinate 8,629 of JAQSNX010007874.1, forward strand.
GGTCAAATTACATTTTATCTTTCTGCCCTATTTTTCTAACAAGAAAAACTGCACTTTATTTAGAATTTTTTATTATTTTTATTTATAGACAATACTATTCGGAAAATGTACTTAAAGTATTTAAAATAGCACTTTATTTTTAAGTCCTCCCAGTTTTGGCCAGGGATATTATTTTTGTTTCTCTGCCTTGAATTGAAATGCAGTTTAAATGCTTTTTTTTTCTTTCAGAAATTAAAAGAGCTTTAGTTTACAATATTCATGTTCATGTCTATTATTTGATTCTGTCGCCCTCTAAAACCGTTTTAAATGAAAAAAACATTTGTGCTTTGGGGCACATTTTCTTGTGTGATTAAATGCGATTAATCAAGATTAATTAATTACAAAGCCTTTAATTAATTAGATTAATTGTTTTACTCGAGTCCCACCCCTAATATATATACATGCCACCCCCGGTCAACGCCTCGCCAGGCGCAAAGGCCGAGCCAGGGGGCGGAAACATAAGTCTGCCAGATGCAAGACTGGGCCCAGCGAGTCCCACTAGATGCAAGGATTGCAACCGAGTGGTCACTCAAGGTCAGCCCGCAAGTTGCTAGGCTGACTGGGGAATGACGGCTACCACTGATGGGCACCCACTCCCTGAAAGAGGGGCTGGCTGCCACGTTCAAGCAGAGGTAGTTGAGGACCATGTCGCTGCCGCACAAATGACAGAGAGGGACCCTCACTGGTTGAGTGGGCCCGCTCACCTGAGGGGAGAGGAGCTCCTACCGAAGCATAGGCATGCTGGATTGCCTCTACCTCTCAGCGGGACAACCGGGACTGGGAAAGGGGCCTGCCCAAGATTCCAGGATGCAAAGAAATGAACAGTTGGTTGATAGGCCGAATCGGCTGGGTACATGTGATGTACAGAGCCACAGTTCAAATCATTGTAGAGCCAGCAGACGCTGAGCTGCCTCTCGGTCCAAGCCTTCCATCAGAACTGACTGCAGCTTAACCGACTAGGAGAGGTGGAAGTCCATTTTCCAGTCATGGATTGGCCTTCCAGAACACAGATTTCAACATTATTAAAGCAACGTAGGATTATCTCAACAGAGAATGGACAAAAGGGAAGCCAAAATCCAAACAACAGCTTTAAATCTCCTTCAAGATGTCTGGAAAACTATTCCTCAAGATGTCTTAAACAAAGTAGTGAAAGCTGCCTAAGAGAGTTGTATAATTGTTCAAACTCTGTCTTTTCCTTATATGCTTTATTTCCATGTCTCTTTCAATACACAGCTAATACACAACTTTTGTAAACTAAGGGACAGGTCCTTGAGCTCAAGTCCTCTATCAGAGGCCTGGGGCCTTGAGCCTATGACTCAATGCCTTGCACAAGTATTCTGGAATGTTGTATGACATTAACAGGACCCTAAGAGCCTCGTTTAGGAGTCCAATGGAGATGAAGGAAAACACAAGCGGCAAACTTCATGCCAAATGCATGAGTCAAGTAAGGAGTTCACCGAGGAGATGCTCTGTCCCCATTGCAACCCCCTCAGCCAGATCATTAACAAGACTGGCTATCTATACTGACTATGAAATACAGCAATCATTAGCCTACTTTATCAATCTCAGAGGGAAAATTAGTTGTCATTAGAGCAGGGGATATGACCAAAAATATTTATCACGATATACATTTGAAAATTTGCGATAACGATATAATTGACACTAGACAAAATACTTTACAACTCCACAACTTTATTAGTGCAAAAAGAAACCCATCAATGTATTTTCACTTAAACAAGCAGCTGTTTTTTATGTGCATTAAAGTTATATAAAAATATAACAGTGCAAATTCCTTGCTGACAATTTAACCAAAAGGCATTTCCAGTGGAAATTGGCCGACATATCCTCAGCAAAACCATGTATAATATCCACAAAACTTAAAAAGAGGTTATACACACACAATACGGTAATATTATGTTGAAGCACAGTACGTATCACTCCGCGAGGCGCCTGCCTACGATAGCCGTAATGCTCCGACAATCCATCAAGCGGTGCTGGTTCGTAGCTTAGCAAAGTCGTACTAAAACATTTGACAGATTTTCGAGCGCTGTGTACGACATAAAATCGTTTTGAGGTCAGTAAACACAACCAGAATTCATACATAAGATTTTCAGAAAAATCAAAGGATTGATTTTAAGTGTGCCGTATTTTCCAAACAACTCTGTAATAACGACGGCCCGCTAGCATGCTCTACCAAAAATAGTGCTTTGTTGTGTATCTGACGGACGAAAGCTAAACCAGTTCCACACCACTGAAGTTGCAGCATTTTTACAAACCAATTCTGGTTCATCCATTTCATTTAATGATCCACTTTGGTGATATACATGGATATGATGGAAATCAAGGCCAAAGCTAGTAGAAAATGCAAAGACATTTTAAAAAAAAGGCTATGTTTTTTTATCCTGTTATTTATTATCACAACAATATGCATAATAAGAACACTTCAAGCTCTGATCTTTTTAGGTCACATGTGCCAAAGTCAAGGCCCGCGGGCCACATCCAGCCCAGCGTACATTTATATCCGGCCCGCAAGATCATTTTATATAGATGTACTATTATTGTTATGCATGGCCCGGCGATATGAGGCGCTAATAATATACGAACTACAGATCCCATAATGCAGTGCTGCAGCCTCCTTGCTGAACGCTAGGCTAACTGGGAACATTCCTGCTCAAGTCAAACTTCTGTTATTGCGAAGCTAGCCGCTCACAATGGTGGAGAGAAAAGTTGATTCTGAAAGCAGAGCCTTTCAGTGCCAGTGGGTGACTGAATATATGTTTACAGACATTGCTGGTAAAACCATGTGTCTTATTAGTGGAGCTAATGCGGCTGTAATTAAGGAATTTAATTTTACGAGACAAAACGTCAGGATAAGCTGAAAAACCTAAATGCAGAAACTACAGAAAGTAGAAGAGCTAAAGAAGAATCTGACATTTCAGCAGACGTTTTTAACCAGAGCAAAATCACAAAGTGAAGCTGTTGTGAAAGCAAGTTTTATTGTAGCAGAGGAGATAGCCAAATCAGCCCAGTACCACTCTGAAGAGCTGCATGATGAAGGTGTGCGATGTCTTGTGTCCAGACAAAACGCAGATTTTGGCAATTGTGAGCCTGAGGAGAAATACGATTGCTGATCGGGTTTGTGATTTAAGAACACAGTTGTGTGAAAGAAGCAAAAACTTTATTGCCTACTCTCTTGCTGTGGATGAAAGTATAGACATGATGGACATTGCACAGCTGGCCATCTTCATCCATGGAGAGGAAATATTGAACATTAAATCGATGCACGGGACAACGACAGGAAAAGACATTTTTGAAAACGTATGTCAAAGTGTAACCGACATGAAACTGCCCTGGGACAAACTTGTTGGACTTACAACAGATGGAGCGCCGGTGTTGTGCGGTGAAAAAAGCGGACTAGTCAGCAGGATGCGAGTAAAGATGCAGGAGGAGAACTGTACCGGTGAGTTAACAGCATATCACTGCATCATACACCAGGAAAGGCTGTGTGGTAAAGTCCTAAAAACAGAGCATGTAATGATCACCATTACGCAAACCGAAGTTTTATCTGAGTTAAAAGTTTAAATCAACGTCAATTTCAGTCTTTTATGTGGGAAATAGACTCAGAGTTTGCCGACATTCCATCTCATACTGAGGTCCGTTGGCTGAGTTGGGATAAAAATTCTCAATAGAGTTTTTGAGCTCAGCAAGGAAATCTGTCAGTTCATGGACATGGCATGTATGATGCGGTGAAGGCATTTCAAGTGAAGCTGTCACAAATGCACCAGTGCAACCTGCCTCACTTTCCCTGTTGCCAAGTAATGTTGATCCAAGTCAGCGGACTTTGCTGATCTGCACCTGTGCAGATTCAGATGGAGCTGCAGTGTAATGATAAACTCAAGGGAAAGTACGACACTGAATGGCCCGCACAGTTTATTAGTTCCATTCCTGAAGCAATGCCGCAGCTCCGTCTACATGCGGCTCCAACCTTGTGTATGCTTTCATTTATTTTTTCTGGGGGTTTTGGCAGCATGTTCATATTTCTAACTTACATAATTTTGACAGGATATATTTTTATGAGGAGCAAAATATTTAAAGTTAAAGTTTATTTTTTTAAAGTTTATTTAATCTGGAATAATATTCCTGTCTGTTTTAATTCATATTTATGTTTAAAAAACATTGTTGTAGTGTGTTCAATAAATGTTTATCTTGTTTGGCCCGCGACCTAAAGTGTGCCTTGAGTTTTGGCCCCCTGTGCAATTGAGTTTGACACCCCTGTTTTAGGTCATACACATATACACAGCCACACACACAGCCGAGAGTTTCTTACAGGTCTTTCTTTTGAGTAAAGGACTCCACAGCAGTGTGAACACTGAATTGAAGGGCAGAATGGTGAAAGTTGAGTTCAGACATACAAATTTCATCACTGAACCTGAGAGGAGCTACCTCAGTGAGGGCAAATTACCTTTCAGTGTCGCTGTCATCACTCGATTCTACTTCCTCTAGGGCAGCCTGAAGATCAACGATGCGCCGGATGGACGTCTCCAGGTCCACCTGTAATGCCTGTCTGACAGTGCTGAGCTCTTCAACCTTCATTTCCTGTACAAAAAAGAGGAAGATGACAGATGCAGGGATGAATAAGATGGTCATCTTTTAACAGACCTGTTTGCTGTCCCCCAGCACACATCAGCAGTACACATCCTGAAGACCATTCAGCCAAGCAACTACCTTCAAATATCAAATCTCTGCTCTCTCACACATAGTCCTCTGACCTTGGATCTTTACTGTTCTGCTCAAATTATTTATTAGCAAATTATTACATATGCAAGCTGACATCCAGAGAAAAAAAGTGATTTCTTAAATCATTCCATCTTTTTCTTACTGACTCTCTGTCTCTCATATCCTGTCACATATGCACCTACACACAAGCAAAAGCTTTCAGGCTTTTGCCTTTGTTGGTTTTGAGACGGGTGTGGGAGCCACAGCTGTCATAGAAACACATAAGCATGTACGGGTGTGTGTGTATGTGTGCACCCCTATAACCTTGAAGAGACAATGAGGATTAATCACAGTCAGAGAGAGGAAGCAGGATGAGGGAGAGATGACGTTGGGTATGGTGGTGGAGAAGTGGGAGGTAGAGAGAGAGAGAGAGTGTGTGTGTGTGTGTGTGTGTGTCTGTCTGTCTGTGTGCGTGCACATGTGTGTGTGTGTCTGTGTGCATGCTGTTGTGTGTATGATTAAATCCATTTATATGGGGGTGTGTCTAAGTCTCCATTGCTGGTTGGTAGGTTGTTTAAGGGCATTCTTGTGTCTGTCTGTGTGTCTGTGAGTGTGTTGCTTTGTGAGAATAACTTAATAATTCCTGGAGCTCCTTCTCACTTTCTTGGCTCAGCTCAGAGGTCACAAAGAAATGTGCAGTTAGTGAGAACAAGAACATGATTGAATGTGTAACTGTAAGTAGCAGCTTTAAAGTCTGCTCGGCTGCTCAGATCTTCATCTAACTCACTTGTGCATTCACACTATAGTAAAAATAGGAAAGCAACCTCCCTTTTTCCCCCATGTAAAGCTTTCATTAGTTGTTTAACATTTTTAGTTTTTTCAGTCATCTATGACACTGACTCCGCCGTGACATCCATCAGACTCTGAGTTGAGGGTCCGTTTGCTTGTCATTGCTCCTCGGAGTTGCCGAGTGGCAAGAGTTCTCCTACAGATGACTGAGGATGACGTGTGAAATTGTGAAATTTCCAGTGCCATTATTACAAACTAATGTCCTCCTAGTCCCATTCTCTCCGTTTGAGGCATTGGATGAGTCCCTCGCATTTGCAATAAATGGGCCGCTTATTAAGTCCGCCTTGTACGCATTTAGAGATGGAGACATCAGCTCCAATTTTAATACTTTGTGCACTATCGCTACCAAGTTCTCCAATTTTGTTTTTCCAGCTGGACTTTGCTGCTATGGAGTTTGTTTCTGCGAAGGCTTCAGTTTTCAGACCTGGAGGCTATATCTGTAATGGTCCTGGGTCTCTTACCCAGCAGTTTGAGTCTTTGTTAGATTTAAGAGATATTTATGTTTAAGCTTGAGTTTAGTACTTCCCAGTGCCTCTGAGTTTTGTTATCTATATTTTTAGTTCTTGCTTAGTTTGATTTCTTTCATGTCCTAGTATTGTTTCTGTGTCTTCTTGTCTGAGTCTCCAGTGCCAGTCAGTCTTGTCTCCATGTTCGTTTACCTTTTTGTCTACATCCACCTTGTATGTCTCACTCGTGGTCTCTGTGTTAGGTACATCCCATCTTATTTTGAAAGTCCCTCATCTCATGTGCATTATGTTCAGTTCCCCCCCGATGTCATTATGCCTGATTTGTTCATGCTGTGTTCCCCAGCTGTCTCTACTCAATTAATCACCCTCCTGTTTACATATATGTTGTGTCAGTCTCCCTTTGTCTATTGTCAGAATGTCAGTCACATTTCATTTGTAGTTCGAGTGTTTTCTTGCCCTAGTTGTGTGGATGCCCTCAAAGGGCTTCCACACTATTGAGTTCCTGTTTCTCTTTATTGTGTGGATGCTTTAGGCATCCACACTATTGAGTTCCTGTTTCTCTTTATTCTTTATTGTGTGGATGCTTTATGCATCCACACTATTGAGTTCCTGTTTCTCTTTATTCTTTATTGTGTGGATGCTTTATGCATCCACACTATTGAGTTCCTGTTTCTCTTTATTCTTTATTATACTTTATTATTGTGTGGATGCTTTATGCATCCACACTATTGAGTTCCTGTTTCTCTTTATTGTGTGGATGCTTTATGCATCCACACTATTGAGTTCCTGTTTCTCTTTATTCTTTATTCTACTTTATTATTATTCCAGTTGCCACTTTTTGTACGTTTTTTGGCACTTAACTAGTCCCACAATTTTCAGCCGATTTTCACCGTTCAAATTTTAAACTATTCTGCTATTTCTGCTAATTCCTGCTATGACTTTTGGTATTTTATACTGTTATACTTTTTAAAATATTAAGCTTTTTTCCTTTAATTTGTCCCATTGAAATGAATGGGAAACTTCTGCAATTCTGCTAAAACTTGCTTGTTTTTGA
>JAQSNX010007875.1:0-24536 GCA_029532605.1 Oreochromis grahami
AATCTTTACCCATATCACTCATGGGAAGGGTTGCCGCTATAAAAATGATGGTCTTGCCAAAAATAAACTATTTTGTTTTCAATGATCCCAAATAAGCCATCACAAGATTGGTTCAGATCTCTAGACTCATGTATTTCTAAATTCCTTTGGAAAGACAAACCCCCACGTATCAGCTTAAAAACATTACAAAGGACCAAGGATAAAGGAGGATTAGATCTGCCTAACTTTAATCACTATTTTTTAGCCAACAGGCTTCAGTCCATCTCTAGATGGTTTAAACACACCTTCTTTAGATGAGCCCTGGCTCTCTTTCTTTCTCCCTTTCCTATCCCCCAGTCATGTCTGTCCCATCTGTAACAACTGAAAATAAAATAAATAATAACAACAAAGTTTGATCAAATGGACCAATACGGCAATGCTATGATGATCCATTTGGCAAAATAAATCCATTTGGTATCCTTGTTGGTCTTCAGACAACAATTCTGACGGCTAAAAAACCAAATGGGACAGACAAAAAAAAAAAAAAAATCAAATGTGAAGTTGTCCAACAGTTATGGACCTCAGCGTGTAGATCCTGAACCACAGAAAGACATTACGCTTCTGTTTTTTTTATAGAAAAGGGGAACATCACCACAAATAAATTTACATGTTTTATTGAAACTGTCTCATTGACTAAGACATTCATGAGATCAGGGCTATGAAGAGCAGAGATAGCTAAGAGCTAGCTGAAACAGGTGATGCACATTAATATTTTCTGAACAGGAAGTGGAAGCAAGATCATTCTGCTGCATAAGAACTCTGTCATATTTGTTTGAAAAACTAACAGCACAGGATGCCAGGTATTCAAAAGAAAAGCTAGAAATGTAGCAAGAGAGACGGTGAATATTTGTGGTTGTTATTAAAATTTTAGTTATACCAGCTCCACAGCCTGAGCACCTAGGCTAATTAAAACATAAATGTCTAGGGGGACATGCCCGAGTCACTGGGACATGGTGTCACAGGCTTAGTCAGAAAGTTTCAGTTTTGCCAGTCAGAACAAAATGTTGTCATCTAAGAGATTTGTTTGTTAGGCACATTAAAACTAAAGTTAGAAAAGGTTGTACATGTTGACTTGTTACCAGAGTAGAGATACAAACTAAAATCATTCTTTACACAGTAACAGAGCAACAGGGTCCATGTCAGGTGTGATATGATGATATATATGCAGGACCCTGGGACAGGTGAGATATGAAAACAACTAAAACAGTTGTTGAATGAGTAGAGATCGGATACTTTTTTTCCAGATTCTGGATTGTGATTGGCAGAGACACTAGTTTATCCATGACATCATCAACACCCACAACAACTTCATGGATTCATGTGTGAGCTGAGAGATCAGGTCTGTCAGCACCAGTAGAATTAATGTGTGCCACATTGCAGCCAGTAACACAGTAAGTGATAGCACCAGGGAATCACCAGTAACGATCATTCCAGGTCGTCCGTCCTTACAGTCCCCATTACAGAAGAAGTAAAAAAAGTTAGAGGAGACTCAGAGTGAGCAGAGATAACTGAAGCAGTTTCATTTCTGTGTGTTTGGGCTGAGTGAGCGTGCCACTGGAGAAATGTTATTCCTGGCTATAGTAGTTTTCAGACATGTGTGTCAGGGGCTGGACCCCAGAAGGACCACACTCAGAGCCTGGTCTTGATGGCATCATTCTACTGGACACTGGAGTCACTGGAACTTTGCACTTTCTGTCCATACTGGAGTCAGAATCTCCTGAAGTAACCAGTGACATGTAGGTGCTAGCCACTGCTCAAGTAGAGCAAAGTATTTTAAGAGTGATGAGTCAGTGGAGTGAACAGTGGAGTGAAATCCTACATAGCAACGTTTATTCTAGAAAGTGGACGGACATCGGCAGTGCTAAACTCTTAGAGGTGAAGGGCACAGTGCTCTAAACACCATACAAACAGGAAACAGGTGAATATTGTCCACATGCTCTTGATGAAATCGACCCTCTGATCTCAGGGAAGAATTCTGAGATTCAGCTGTGGTAAGTGGAGGATTCTCCATGGAAGCAGAAAAGTTGTACAAAAGTTTCTTAGATTCTCTATGAAAACAGGTTTGCAAGTCTTGCTAGTCAAGAAGAAGCTAGGCTACAAACAAACCTATCCAAGCTGCAGCGTTCCAGAGTTGTAACAAACTAGAAAAGTGTATAATGAGTCATTATTAAACTAAAAAATCAAAAAGCACTTTAAAAGGACAACAGAGAGCAACATAAGAAGTATGTTGTAATTCTGTGTGAACTGAACTGTGTTCAGCAATTGAGAAGAATGTACAGGGGCTGTCACTCCAACATAAATAAAAACTGAAACATCAACTTCAAAATATGATTTGGCCCTTGGATATGTACACATCTGGAGATTTGTGAAATATGAGTGACTGAACACAAGACTGCATTTCTTTTAGATTAACAGTATTTCATAAAGCAACTGTTCAGCATCAGTAGTCACAGTGAGTCTCCATCTACATCAACAAAATGCCACTGCCAATTAGATCGAGTGGCATTTGTCCCTGCAGCTATCACTGTGGATCCAAGCAGATTCTCTCTTTGCTATGAAAGCTATTTCTCATGTATCACACTGAAGTGTAACATTTTTAAAAAAAGCGTTAAACTTTACAACCTTTCTATTGTTAGATTTAAAATGTAGAGGTATTGTGGTGGGGTGTGGTTGGTGGCTTGGCTGCAGGGGAGGAGTGAAGCAGCGAGTTCAGGGAGTGGTGTCAGTGAGGCTGGTTTTCACAGCCGGCAAACATCATCTAATCATGTCTTCCCTATTTCAGTGAAGAGGAGGACGGAGCAGCTGCAGCAGCGAGCAGCGAGCACTGCAAAGTGTCAGACGATAAAGTGACACCACAGTCAATAAAATGAAAAAACGAAAAGTGAGCATTCTGAGCTGTGTCGGGTCTTTCAGGGTTACAGCAGTGCCGAAACCGGGGCTGCCCACTTGTTGGAGCCCCGACCCGCACAGCCGGTGGAGTTGTTGGGTCAGGTGGTTATGGAGCTGGCGGTAATGCACAAGGAGCAGGCAGTGGTGCATCCCAAACAGCTGGAGGAGGTGCAGGCACAGACCGAGCGACAGACTAAAACTTTGGAGAACCTTGTCACTCAGTTTGGCTCCTTGCTGCTGCCACTCCCAGACGAACGGCCCTTTGCGTACGATGCGCGATGCAGCGGCCAGGTGGCTACGACCTGCCTCACTGTGTCTTTACTGTTTTGCTAGCTTAGCTTAGCTCGTAGCCGACTCGTTAGCACCATGGCTACTTCACCTGTCCCTCCTGCACTTTCCTGCTCATTGTGTCAGATGTTTAGTTACTCCTCGGCCTCCTTTAGCAGTAATGATACCTGTAACAAATGTAGCATATTTGCAGCTCTGGAGGCCAGGATTACTGAATTGGAGACTCGGCTTCGCACCCTTCATTCACCCGTAGCTAGCCAGGCCCCTGTAGCTGGTGCAGCCGAAGATAGCGTAGGCCCCGCTAGCTGTTCCCCGGCAGACCCCAAGCAGCTGGGGAAAGAGGGCGGCTGGGTGACGGTGAGGAGGAAGCATAGTCTTAAACTGAAGCCCCAGGTACACCACCAACCTGTTCATGTGTCTAACCGTTTTCCCCACTCGGCGACACACCCGCCGGGGGGGAAAACTCTGGTAATTGGTTATTCTGTTCTCAGACATGTGAAGCTAGAGACACCAGCAACCATAGTCAATTGTCTTCCAGGGACCAGAGCAGGCGACATTGAAGGAAATTTAAAACTGCTGGCTAAGGGTAAACGTAAATACAGTAAGATCATAATTCACGTCGGCAGTAATGACACCCGGTTACGCCAATCGGAGGTCACTAAAATCAATATTGAATCGTGTGTAACTTTGCCAAAACAATGTGGGACTCTGTAGTTTTCTCTGGTCCCCTCCCCAATCAGACCAGGAGTGACATGTTTAGCCGCATGTTCTCCTTAAATTGCTGGCTGTCTGAGTGGTGTCCCAGAAACGATGTGGGCTTCATAGATAATTGGCAAACCTTCTGGAGGAAACCTGGTCTTGTTAGGAGAGACGGCATCCATCCCACTTTGGATGGAGCAGCTCTCATTTCTAGAAATATGGACCAATTTATTAAACCCCCCAAAATATGACTATCCAGAGTTGGGACCAGGAAGCAGAGTTGCAGTCTTACACGCCTCTCTGCAGCTTCTCTCCTCCTGCTACTCCCCCCCCCCCCCCCCCCCAAAACCCATCTCCATTGAGACTGTGTCAGCTCCCAAACAGACAAAAAACAAACCAAAAACCAGCAATAAACAACTTAAACATAAAAAATCACAAAGAAAGAACAATACAGTATCCACATCTGAACCAAAGAGTAAAACAGTGAAATGTGGATTATTAAATATTAGGTCTCTCTCCTCCAAGTCTCTGTTAGTACATGACTTAATAATTGATCAACAAATCGATTTACTCTGCCTTACAGAAACCTGGTTGCAGCAGGATGAGTATGTTAGTTTAAATGAATCAACACCCCCGAGTCATTCTAACTACCAGAAATCTCGAAGCACAGGCCGAGGGGGTGGTGTGGCAGCAATTTTCACACCAGCCTATTAATCAACCAAAGACCAAGACAGACTTTTAATTCATTTGAAAGCCTGATGCTTAGCCTCGTCCACCCCAGCTGTAAAACTCAGAAACCAGTCTTACTTGTTATCATCTATCGTCCACCTGGGCCTTACACAGAGTTTCTCTCTGATTTCTCAGACTTTTTATCTGATTTAGTGCTCAGCTCAGATAAAATAATTATTGTGGGTGATTTTAACATCCATGTAGATGCTAAAAATGACAGCCTCAACATGGCATTTAATCTGTTATTAGACTCAATTGGCTTCTGTCAAAATGTAAAAGAACCCACCCACCACTTTAATCACACTCTAGATCTTGTTTTAACGTATGGCATAGAAACTGAACATTTAACAGTTTTTCCTGAAAACCCTCTGCTGTCTGATCATTTCCTGATAACATTTACAATAATTGATTACACAGCAGTGGAGAGTAGACTTTATCACAGTAGATGTCTTTCTGAAAGTGCTGTAACTAAGTTTATATATATATATAATAATCCACCCACTGTTATCATCTTCAATGCCCTGTACCAACATAGAGCAGAGCAGCTATCTGAACGCTACTCCAACAGAGATCGATTATCTTGTTAATAATTTTACCTCCTCACTACGTACGACTCTGGATACTGTAGCTTCTGTGAAAACTAAGGCCTCAAATCCAAAGTCCCTGACTCCGTGGTATAATTCTCAAACACATAGCCTAAAGCAGATAACTCGTAAGCTGGAGAGGAAATGGCGTGTTACAAATTTAGAGGATCATCATTTAGCCTGGAGAAATAGTTTGCTGGTTTATAAGAAAGCCCTCCGCAAAGCCAGAACATCTTACTATTCATCACTGATTGAAGAAAATAAGAACAACCCCAGGTTTCTCTTCAGCACTGTAGCCAGGCTGACAAAAAGTCAGAGCTCTACTGAGCCAACCATCCCTTTAACGTTAACTAGTAATGACTTCATGAACTTCTTCACAAATAAAATTTTTATCATTAGAGAAAAAATTACCAATAATCATCCCACAGATGTAATATTATCTACAGCTACTTTTAGTACCATCGATGTTAAGTTAGACTCTTTTTCTCCAATTGATCTTTCTGAGTTAACTTCAATAATTAATTCCTCCAAACCATCAACGTGTCTTTTAGACCCCATTCCTACAAAACTGCTCAAAGAAGTCCTGCCATTAATTAATGCTTCAATCTTAAATATGATCAACCTATCTCTAATAATCGGCTATGTACCACAGGCCTTCAAGCTGGCTGTAATTAAACCTTTACTTAAAAAGCATCTCTAGACCCAGCAGTCTTAGCTAATTATAGGCCAATCTCCAACCTTCCTTTCATATCAAACATCCTTGAAAGAGTAGTTGTCAAACAGCTAACAGATCATCTGCAGAGGAATGGCTTATTTGAAGAGTTTCAGTCAGGTTTCAGAGCTCATCACAGCACAGAAACAGCTTTAGTGAAGGTTACAAATGATCTTCTTATGGCCTCTGACAGTGGACTCATCTCTGTGCTTGTCCTGCTAGACCTCAGTGCAGCGTTCGATACTGTCCACCATAATATCCTATTAGAGCGATTAGAACATGCTGTAGGTATTACAGGTACTGCACTGCAGTGGTTTGTATCATATCTATCTAATAGACTCCAATTTGTTCAAGTAAATGGAGAGTCCTCTTCACACACTAAGGTCAATTATGGTGTTCCACAGGGTTCAGTGCTAGGACCAATTCTGTTTACATTATACATGCTTCCCTTAGGCAGCATCATTAGAAGACATAGCATAAATTTTCACTGCTATGCAGATGACACGCAGCTCTATCTATCCATGAAGCCAGGTAACACACACCAATTAGTTAAACTGCAGGAATGTCTCAAAGACATAAAGACCTGGATGGCCGCTAACTTTCTGCTTCTTAATTCAGATCAAACTGAGGTTATTGTACTCGGCCCTGAAAATCTTAGAAATATGGTATCTAAGCAGATTCTTACTCTGGATGGCATTACCTTGGCCTCCAGTAATGCTGTGAGGAACCTTGGAGTCGTTTTTGACCAGGACATGTCCTTCAACGCACATATTAAACAAATTTGTAAGACTGCTTTCTTCCATTTGTGCAACATCTCTAAAATTAGAAATATCCTGTCTCAGAGTGATGCTGAAAAACTAGTTCATGCATTTATTACTTCCAGGCTGGACTACTGTAATTCACTATTATCAGGATGTCCTAAAAACTCCCCGAAAAGCCTTCAGTTAATCCAAAATGCTGCAGCAAGAGTCCTGACAGGGACTAGAAAGAGAGAGCAGATTTCTCCTGTTTTGGCTTCCCTTCATTGGCTTCCTGTTAAATCCAGAATTGAATTCAAAATCCTGCTCCTCACATACAAGGTCTTAAATAATCAGGCCCCATCTTATCTTAATGACCTTGTAGTACCATATCACCCTATTAGAGCACTTCGCTCTCACACTGCAGGCCTACTTGTTGTTCCTAGAGTATTTAAAAGTAGAATGGGAGGCAGAGCCTTCAGTTTTCAGGCCCCTCTTCTGTGGAACCAGCTTCCAGTTTGGATTCGGGAGACAGACACTATCTCTACTTTTAAGATTAGGCTTCAAACCTTCCTTTTTGCTAAAGCATATATTTGAAAAAGCCCCAGCTTTAACTTAAATTGAGAACCTTCTTGATGTGAAGTGTAAGTGCTAACTGCTCCACTACCAGGGCTTGACAGCAACATGCAAATCACTGGTATCAATCAAACAAAGAGAGCCCAAATTAGATTACAACAATCTACACAAACCTGCCTCATCTGATCTTAGCCTAACTGAAGATATGCTTTACTTACTGAAGATACAACTGGATCCTTGGTCCTGGACCTGTGACCCAGTGTTTATGTGTTTGGGCTTTCATTTAGGTTTATGTAGTACGTTGAGGTTTAGAACGTGTTCCAGGTTTTGGTTCTTATGATAGTTGTATTCCTCTGCTTCGTGCTTGTATTCTCAGTGCTTCCTAGTTTGGTGATCTAGACTTTAGGTTTCTGTTATTATGTGTTTTATTTCTGTCACCCTGGTCTGTCGTGTTTCCACATCTGTTCACTCCCAGTCCTAATGTCAAATTCTTTTGTCTTAGTCTGTGTCTCAGTCTTTGTTACTTCCTGTTTGAATTTGACAGTCGCTCCTCCCGTGTCAGTTCTGTTTCACTTACTCTGTCTCTTTAGTTAGTAATTAGTTCCCGCTAAGTCCCCACCTGTTTCCCATCCTCTTGAAATCCTGTGTATTTATATATAAGTATATTTAAGTCCTCAATCAATCTCTGTTCCTTGTTGGATTGTCCCCCCAATGCTGTATTCTTGTGTAATTTGTGAAGTTCCATGTTTTCTACTTCCAGTTCCCAGTTCCTAGTTTCTTCCTTGTTTTGTATTTCTTTTGAGTTTCTAGCAATAAAGCTGCCTCTTAATTTCGATTGTCTCCAAATGCTGCACCCAGTGCTCCTGTCTTACCTGCAACACAGATGGACTTGTCACAGACACTTAAAAGCAGCAGCTATAAAACTGCCTGGCAATAAATTCCAAGGGAGAAGACTTTGTTTGTTGATGTCCATGGGTCCCAGACCTTATGTGGCTACACTGGGTATACTGGCTGCAAAGGTTTTATGTAAAAGAATTAAAAATTGTCTGTAGAGTTATAATTATATTAGACTGCCTGGTAATAAATTACATGGACATGTGTGAATGGAGAGGTGGATTAAAAACTGTTAAACTTCTCAAATCACAATCAGAGTTGCTTGATTTCAAATTGATTGTTAAGGTATAATGAAGGAAAATGATGAGTTGTATCTCTTTCCAAATCCATGCTGGGCAAGAGCTGTACAATACTGTAGAACACCTTAAATCCCAACAGCTCCACTGACACATGAAACATGACCTGACTGTAACACAAAATCCTGCTTTTTTTCTGTCTTCACCGATCGCCAACTCTTCACAATGATCACCTGAGCAAGGTCACATAAGATGTGTTCAGTGTAATGTACCAATGAAGAATCATGCTGCTCTGGGACATAACAATAGAAATGCATTACTGCAGTAGAGGGTTCTTGTTAAAATGACCTCATCAAGCAGCACCAGAAAATAGTCATAAGGAAACAAAGGAGGCAGGCGTTGTGAGAAAGTGAGTGAGAAGAAGATGAGAGTGGAAAAAGGAGGCAATAGGGGAGAGACCACCTGTGGTGTTGCTATAGTAGCTCCTATGGTGCTGCTCATGACTGCAACTGTGGTTAGCCAGGCAAGAAAATTACATGAGGATCAAAGGAACTTAGTGCTGTGCTGCTACAAAAAGAGGTCTTCTCTGGGAAATAAAAAGTTTTTACCAATATTTTTAAATAACTTTGCTCAAAACATTTCCTGTTTGATAGATTCACTAAAACATGTACAATACAAATGTAAAACTCATTTAAAACATGTCAAACATAGTTTACTTTGAGTGAGTTCTCATGAGTGGAAACACAGAACAGTTATTATCTTTAATTAAACTGTAAACACCAGTGTCACGTGACAGTAACAGATAGCTTTGAAGTGATCTTCAGTCCATTGTGAGCTCTTTGCACATTATATTGTTAACGTGAATAAGTTGATTTTATGACTGATCAGTAAAAGCAGCAGCAGCACTAAACAAAGTACTAAATGAGGTCAGTAAAACCACATCTTTAAAACTACCTGCTGAAAGTCTTTTGAGGAATGAACAGTATGAATGCATGAACAATATAATAACTTATTTACTACAAATTCATTACATTTATTAACTCAAACATTCAGATATTAATTGATGACTTTTTAAATACAACTTTTTAATCATGGGTTTGACCAGACTTCCAGCTGGCCTGACTGAATTGGCCCATTTGAAAGATTCAGAGTAGGGGTGGGTTTTGATTATCGATTAAAATTGATTTTAGCTTGGATAATGTAAAATCGATTCATTAATATCATGAATCAATTTTTAAATATAATTTTATTTTGCCAGAAACGCCAGAATCTCAGGTTAAACCTCACAAATTTTCAACAACCATCAAACAGCTAAAACAGTAAATGAGAGCAGGAACACGGATTCTGCACAAAGACGTAAACAATATCTATTCTTTTTATAGATATAAAAATATGGAAATGTACTCATACATGATCAGAATTATAATATTTCTGACTGTCTGAGGCAAAATTTTCCCGATTCAAATCAAATTGAATCGAATCGGAATCGAATCGAATTGATTCGAGAAATCAGTGACGATACCCAGCCCTAATTCAGAGTAGCAGCTGGACTCAACAGTAATGAAGATGAATATCAAGTTAACTCACTGAATTCCTTCAGACATGAAGAAGTACGAGCCAGTAAAGGAAGCTTTTGACAAGTACTTCTAATGTAAATATAACGTCACACATGAAAGAGCTTGTTTCAATAAAGAATGCCAAGAACCAGGAGAATCATTGCTGCAGTTTATAAACTAGCTGAACATTGCCAATTTGACCCACTGGAGGATGAAATGATCCGAGACAGGTTGGTTGTAGGCATAAGGAATAATGGCCTGTTGGAAAAACTGCAGATGGACAGTGAATCAACTGTTGAAAAAGCAGTTAATAAAATAAAACAACACGAACAAATAAAGAAGCAACAATCTATAGTACGAGACAGAAAATATAATATTTAATAATATAATTATTAAATATTAGGTCTCTCTCCTCCAAGTCTCTGTTAGTACATGATTTAATAATTGATCAACAAATCGATTTACTCTGCCTTACAGAAACCTGGTTGCAGCAGGATGATTATGTTAGTTTAAATGAATCAACACCCCCGAGTCATTCTAACTACCAGAAACCTCGAAGCACAGGCCGAGGGGGCGGTGTGGCAGCAATTTTTCACACCAGCCTATTAATTAACGAAAGACCGAGACAGGGCTGGACCAGGTGACCCTGAATCCTCCCTTAGTTATGCTGCAATAGACGTAGGCTGCCGGGGATTCCCATGATGCATTGAGTTTTTCCCTTCCAGTCACCTTTCTCACTCACTATGTGCTAATAGACCTCTCTGCATCGAATCATATCTGTTATTAATCTCTGTCTCTCTTCCACAGCATGTCTTTCATCCTGTTTTCCTTCTTCACCCCAACCGGTCGCAGCAGATGGCCGCCCCTCCCTGAGCCTGGTTCTGCCGGAGGTTTCTTCCTGTTAAAAGGGAGTTTTTCCTTCCCACTGTCGCCAAAGTGCTTGCTCATAGGGGGTCATATGATATGATTGTTGGGGTTTTCTCTGTATTTATTATTGTGCGATCTATTGTACAATATAAAGCGCCTTGAGGCGACTTTTGTTGTGATTTGGCGCTATATAAATAAAATTGAATTGAATTGAATTGAATAGAAGAACCACGAAACAGAAAGAGACAAATGTTTCTAAACTTTCAAACTTTCTAAAATTCAAAAACAAGTCTCACAAATATCAGACAGGAAAGTCAACGTATGGAACAACCTACTCAGACACATTAAAAGGACAGAAAAGCTGCAGATGTGGAAAAGCACCACCGCACTCCCTGAACAACTGTGCAGCATGTGAAGCAGAAAATGCAAAAAAAGGGGACATTTTCCAGCTCTGTGTTGATCTAGTAGAGTGAGGGCAGTCTTTGAAGAGGAAGGGGACAACACACTTTTCCTGGGGGCAGTATCCTCAGGTTCCAAACTCAAAACATGGAAAAGAACAGCAGAAGTGAATGGACAGGACATTTCCTTCAAACTGGACAAAGGTGGAGATGTTACAGAGACTGGTTACCCCACTGTTTGGGTTTCTAGCGATCCTGGATCTGGAGTTAATACACCTGGTCAACCATGGTCAAACACAAACATGCAAGCTAAAGTAAAAGACTGTATCACAAAGTCTCTGCAGGCCTATGGGTGCAAGGAGAGTACAAAATAAAACTGAAAGAGCACACCAAACCATATGCATTGTCACTGCCAAGATGCGTACCTTTGCTGAAAGGATGTTGAAAATGGGGTAATCTGCTAAATAGAGGAGGCCACAGAGTGGTGTGCAGGAATGTCTGTGGCAATGAAGTCAAATGGAAAAGTCAGAATATGCTCTGATTTCATCAATCTAAATGAGCATGTCTGCCGTGAGAGACACATCATGTCGACAATGGAGAAAACATTGGCCAAGCTTGCTGGTGCAACCATCTTTACCAAGCTGGATGCTACAGTGGGGTTCTGGCAGATGACACTGCATCCAGATTCAGTTTGTTGACCACGTTCATCACCCTGTTTGGGAGATACTGTTACAGGAGGCTCCCATTCGGGATCTCATCAGCACCCGAGCACTTTCAATAGTGGCTCACATAGATGCTGATAGGACTGGAGGGAACAGTGTGTCATGCAGGTGTCTACAGAGCGACCCAAGAGCCAAGTTCCTGGGGCATATTGTCAGTGCACAGGGCACTGAGGCAGACCCAGCCAAAATCAGGGCAATCAGAGAGATGCCTGAGCCCAAGAATGAGGCAGATGTTAAAAGATTTGTGGGAATGGTGAACTACGTAGGAAAGTTCTCACTGCGCATAGCTCACCTCACTCAACCTCTTTGAGACCTGCAGACCGCCATTGCAGCAGAATGGCGTCAGGTTGCCTTCATATCATCCAGCATGTTGGAGCGCAGATACACACAAAGCAAAAAGGAAACGCTCGCATTAACATGGGCATGTGAACTTTTTCAGTCATATCTAATAGGCATGGATCACGATCACATACAAGATTGAACATATAACAGGAGAGAAACTACTTATGGCCGATACACTGTCCAGAGCACCGAGGCAATCTCTGCCCACGGCAGAAGACACACAGCTGGAATGTATGTAAGTGCTTCTGTCAGCCTAGTTGTGGAGCAGGTGCCGGCATCACAGCAGAGATTGGAGTAGATCAAGACTGCTCAGGACAGGGATGATGTTTACATTAGGTTGAAGCACTTGGTGGAAGGTGGCTGGCTACTTAGTAGGAAGGCCCTTCCGCCTTAACTTCAGCCTTACTGGCTGTCTGCTGGTGGCAGGCGGACTGCTAATGAAAGGGAAGAGGCTCGTCATTCCTGCAACCATGCAAGATGAGATGTTGGACAAAAGAAGTCCAGTTTTGCAAGGCATGGGGTCCCAGAAACGATTGCCATAGACAACGGTCCTCAGTTCGCATCGGGGGAGTTTCCAGCCTTTGCTAGGGATTATGACTTCACACATACAACCAGTAGTCCACACCACCTGCAAAGTAATGACTCGAGGAGAGGCTGAGAGAGCAGTTGAAATGGTTAAATCTATACTGAGGTGGAGGATCCATAGTAGGCTCTCATGGCCTAAAAAGCCACTCCCTTGCTGCAGAGATCAGCAGGATAGGATACAACATCAGGACAACACTACTTAAAGCTTAAACCGGGCTGGCCTGATCTTCAGGCATTCTGCAGAAAAGATCAGGACATCAAAGAGAAGAAAGCTTCCAGGTACAACACAAGTCACAACACAAAGAGAAGACAAGAACTCCAACCAGGTAGAGAGTCTGGGTGAGGAACATGAAAGATCCTGGTATCATAAATGGACAAGCCCAGACACCAAGATCTTACAACGTAGACCTGCTTTCTGAAAGTCTCATGAGAAACCAGTCTCACATCAGAGACTCCCAGAGAGACCAGATCACACTGGGTAATTCGACCCCCTATCAGACTCAATTTGTAGATAGAAAGCTGTGGTGCGTTCAAAAGGGCAGAATAATCGCTGCACAGCTTTGGAGACTCGGGTAGTCTACCCTGACCCCTAGTTTAACAGGAGTTGAAAATACAAGGGGAAACTAACAAGCAAATGAACTTCGATAAGCTAATGAACTTAACCCTAGATCACTATCGCTATAAATAGTAACACAATCACTAATGCTGGGTGATTTTTACCCGATATAATATAACCAATAAAAAGTAATCAAATATATCAAAATATGACAACACATGACAAATTAGAGTGGTCGTCTTTTACTTTCAACTGTGCCATGTCTAACAAAATGAAAAAAAAAACCTTCCTAAAACAAAATAATGACTCTGGAAAGCTGGTCTTTGGTCCACCCATTCCTGGGAATTTGAGACTTCCCTGGTGAGGGAAGTTGAGGCACAGGCTCCTCGACACACAAACAGCTGCAGGAGAGAGAAATCATGTAAATGTATTTGCTCGGGTATAAATCACCCGGCGATAGTGTTCTAGGGTTACACAAACCATAAACATCAAAATAAACTAAAACTCAAAATGCTGCGTCAAAAGACCCAGGATCGTGACAATTTCCTTAGGGATTATTCTGCATCCTGGATATTCTGTTCTGATTCTGAAAGAGCGATGGAAGACTGATTGTTATAAAGTCATGTATCATGCTTATGGGTTCTGGTTCACAATTTAGTTAGCCATTAATAGATAAATACAAGGTCTCTTGAGAAAGTCAGACTATCAGCTAAAAGGAGGGGGGTGTAGGAGGAGCAAATGTGTAGTAGGAACCAAGGAGGTGAGTGTAGGTGGGAAGCATACATGTGACGGAGTGGATGGAAGATAGTAGAGTTGAGAGGGAAGGATGTCAATGAAGACAATATCAGAGTGTAAAAATACCTTCACCTTTAGATTTGGTTCGTCTTATTTGCAGCTACTGTATATTTTCATCACCATTAGCATTAAGAAATGCAACCATCCGTTGCAGTACAATGGTTTAAAACTTCTGGTGTAAGAAGTCCCAGTGGTACATGCATGCTTAACTGCTTCATATTGAATTACGCTTTATCCTGGTCATTGTTTGGGTGAAGCATAGTTAAATTACCTGTACCTGTTAATGGCCAACCACAAAATGATTCCAAAAATCTAATGAATGAAAGAGTAGCACAGGACAGCATGGGTCAAAAATGATACAAATGTAAAGATAAAGCATAGAATTTCATGACAATGTTAGATTTCCCCACCTTGTATAAAAATGTATACAGCCAATGTATGAGCTTGACCAAACACTTGACCAAATGCCATAATCAAGTGGCCGGCATAGTGTACAGAAACATCTGTGCTGAATACGGCCTGGAAGTCAAAATGGGAGATGCCCCCAAGGGTGGTGGAGAATGACCGAGCTAAGATCCTGTGGGACTTCCAGATACAGACAGACAAAATGGTGGTGGCTAACCAACCGGACATAGTGGTGGTAGACAAACAGAAGAAGACGGCCATAGTGATCGATGTAGCAATACAGAATGACAGCAATATCAGGAAGAAGGAACACGAAAAGCTGGAGAAATACCAAGGGCTCAGAGAAGAGCTCGAGAAGATGTGGAGGGTGAAGGTAACGGTGGTCCCAGTGGTAACCAGAGCACAAGATGCAGTGACTCCTAAACTAGGCAAGTGGCTCCAGCAGATCCCGGGAACAACATCAGAGATCTCTGTCCAGAAGAGCGCAGTCCTGGGAACAGCTAAGATATTGCGCAGGACCCTCAAGCTCCCAGGCCTCTGGTAGAGGACCCGAGCTTGAAGGATAAACCGCCCGCAGGGGCGAGAGGGGAATTTACATATATATGTATATAAAGGCCTTTTTACACTGGATCCATAAAGTCAGTGTGAATATTTGGAATTGTATATGAATATACAATGATATGGAAATACTAAAATGATGCCATTTTACCTCAGACACACAGCTACACAGTGCTCCGGCTCTCTTGGCTCCTCCCCAGATGTGGTCTCGAGAACAAATGGCTTCATTTTCTTTTACAATCCAGTTTTTGAGGACGAATTTTCCACAAAAATGTAACATCAAATTTGGATCTGTAAAATTCAGAATTTTGTTGTTTTTACACAATGTCTTCTGTGTGTATTGGCCTTAATACTGTAGCTGCCGTGTTTAACACAGAGGTCAAAAGACAGACTTGGCACAATGAAAGCAGTTTAAACAGTTACTTTAATTTTATTGTTCCCAAAGACAAAATTTGTTCTGGACTTTAAGTCCAGAACAAAGTCTAATAGTAGGATGATCTGATATCGTCGTGTTGGTGTTGTTCCTAGATCTTCATGAAAATGTTGTTCCAGGTTCAACATTGCAAGTGACCAATCAGAATGTTGTGACGTTATTCTTTGGCGCGCCAAGCCATTCGTGCATTTATGAAATTCCAATGTTGCAAGGACAATATCAACTAGAAAAATTTGCATTTCCTGCGAAAATGGATGCTTTAAAGCTGAAGCTGTCTGCTGAAACTAGCAGAAAAAGCTGAAAAGTTGCAAAAATTGTAAAAACTTTGCAGAAGCAAAGGAACTTTGCTAAAATGTAGTATCTTAGAACTGCAATATCTTAGAAGAAATAGAATACTTGGCAGAAATACAATAGCATAGCAGAACTTAGCAGAAATATTGTAACTTATCAGAAACACGATAACTTCTCAAAAATACAAGAATTTAGGAGAAATAGTATAAGATAACAGAAAGAATATATTTAGCCAAACATTCTTAAACATTACAGAAATACTATGATTTAGAAAAACAGTACAACACAGCAGAAATGCTGTGATTTACCAGAGACACTGTAATATACTATGAATATTGTAATTTTAAATAAATACTATGTTTTAGCAAAAATACTCCAATTTAGCATAAATATTATAACATAGCAGAAATACTACTCTATAGCAGAAATGCTATATTTAGAAAGAAAAATATAATATAGTAGAAATACTATGATTTAGCAGAAATCCTACAATATAGCTTAATAACAATGATTTAGAACAGATACTATGATTGAGCAGAATAGTAACAACTTAAGTGAAAATATTGGAAAGGTAAAATGACAAGCTGAATAAAAAGTAACATGATTAAGTTCACTCAAAACTAATTTTTGTTCATCTGTGAAAAACTAAAATAAAAATACATTTAGAAATACAAATAAGAACAGCCAACAGATACACACAAAATCAAATATGGATACACAAATTAACAAATACACACAAAATCAAATATGGATACACAAATGTACAGAGAGAGACACACACAAACGGTCTATGCCAGTCAACCAGTCTGAATATATTATATTTTTATCCAACAATGAGAAGCTGCCCTAAAAAGGGTCTTTGTGTGTGTCTTTCTCTCTCTTTCTCTCTCTCTCTCTCTTACACACACACACACACACACACATTTAGGCTCGCACACACACACACACACACACACACACACACACACACACACACACAAGCTTGTTTGCTATCCTCGTGGGGACATCCCATTGACATAATGGTTTCCCTAGCCGCTTACCCTAACCCTAACCATCAAAAATGAATGCCTAACCCTGACCCTTACCCTAAACCTAACCATAACCTAATTGTAACCCTGACACTAAAACCACATTTTGAGTGTGAAAATTGCTTTCAACCCTGTGGGGACCCACCAGTATAGTAAATGTCAGGTTGCCGACCCCACCAGGATAGTAGAAACCCGTACACACACACACACACACACACACACACGCAAGCTTGTTTGCTATCCTCGTGGGGACATCCCATTGACATAATGGTTTCCCTAGCCGCTTACCCTAACCCTAACCATCAAAATGAATGCCTAACCCTGACCCTTACCCTAAACCTAACCATAACCTAATTGTAACCCTGACACTAAAACCACATTTTGAGAGTGAAAATTGCTTTCAACCCCGTGGGGACCCAAATCCAGGTCCCCACGTTGCAGAAAGTCCCCACCAGTATAGTAAATGTCAGGTTGCCGTCCCCACCAGGATAGTAGAAACCCGTACACACACACACACACACACACACACACACACACACACACACACACACACACACACACACACACACACACACACACACAGCATCAGCAAGTGAACAGGGGCTGTTAACAGCATGTTTCTAGGTCAGTCAAACAGCTGTGAGATTCTCAATTTGAATCCACCAATCAGAGGGGCTGTGTGCTTTTTCCTGCCAAAACTGGTGCACCAAGTGCAGGCTTTTACAGCACAGAGAGAGACAGGATTTTTGCAGTCTATTTCTCATAGTGAGGACTCCCCTCAAACAAACAGCCATAAATTCCTAACTGTAGGGGCTAAAACGGTCATTCTTAGACCGTTGTGTTCAGAAGACATGGGAGAATCTTGAAATGTTGACCATTTAAAATAAAAATATGAAATATCATAGATATATGACATAGATGATTGGTTGTCTTAGAAGCCATGAATGCCCCAATATGCAAATTTGAATGTGCAAGGCCTCAGATATGATTGGCTGGCTGGGAAGCCATGACGGCAACAATATGCAAATTTGAATGTGCAAGCCCTCGGATATGATTGGTTGTCTTAGAAGCCATATAAAAAGCAGTTAAACTGTACTATGATTTGGTAGAAAAACTATAATTAATCAAAAATACTATATTTGGCAGAAATACTATATTTAGCACAAATCTTATAAAATAGCAGAAATAGTATGATTTAGCACAAATGCTGTATTTAGCAGAAATACTGAAAAGCAGCAGAAATGCTATGACTTAGCACAATAGTAATAACTTAAATAGAAAAATTGGAAAAGCAAAATGGACAGCGGAAAAACTGCTGAACATGCAAAGGGTCCCTCAAATGTAATTGTTAAATGAAAAAAAAAAAATCAGGAAAAAAGTATAACAGTCACACAATCACAAATATGGACACATATGGAAACACACATGCACAGAGACACACACACAAGATCCAATTCAGTCAACCAGTCTAAATATATTGAATTTAAATCTTACAATGAGATCATCCCATAAAAAGGCTTTTCTCTCAACCTCTCTGAATTCTCTCTCTCTGTCACACACACACACACACACACACACACACACACACACACACACACACACACACACCACACACACACACACACACACACACACACACACACACACACACACACACACACACACACACACACACACAGGAGGGAGAAGTAAGTTTCTAGCTCAGTCAAGCAGCCTGGGAGCTGCTGAATTTGAATCCACCAATCACAGAGCCTGTGCACTTTTTCCCGCCAAAACAGGTGCATGCAGCACAGAGAGACACAGGATTTTTGCAGTCTATTTCTCATAATGACGACTCCCCTCAAACAAATGACCATAATTTCCTAACCGTAAGGGCTAGAACGGTCATTCTTACACCATTGTGTTCAGAAGAGATGGGGGAATCTTAAAGTGTTGACAATTTATCATTAAAATATGAATTATTAAAGATATTTGACTTCTAATGCACCATAACTGAGTAGAGCAAAGCAAAAACTGCCTTGACTTGCCCTCAAACAACGCTTTCTAACTCTAAATCTATTTGGAGTATCAATATCATTCTTTCACCGTAAGAGACAGCAGGCTTTGGTGAACAATCATGGAAATTTTCAGGTCTCTGTGGAAATCCAAAAAAAGATATGACGAGAGAAAAAAGTGGTTCATTTCAAGAAATCTGAGCGAAGGACAAATTTCCTACCCTCAAACAAGTCTAACTCATTTCAGAACGGTAATAGGTGAGAAAAAAATTCTTGAATTGTGAGCGTCAGGAGTGTCAGAAGATATACTGGGACAAGCCTTATGTCTTAACTTCGCTTCGTTAAGGAGATATGACGATTCGAATATGCCTCTCATTACAGAAATCAAGCGATGATTTTGAACAAGCTCTCCATTGACTTTCTATGGAGAGTTTTGAGACTTTGTGTTGGTCTGAGGAGATTTGCCAAAATTCTATAAATCTCACAACAATGATGGTGACATTTTCTGAAAGCCAGCAAAAATACCTACGTTTTGATGTATAATTTTTGGAAGTTGAGTGAAAATTGACCAAGTAGCAAGAAGTTGTTCGGACATGAAGAGAAGACTGCGAAACCTACAGTGGCACACTGGAAGCCAAGTGCATAGCAACCATAACAACACATGTATTTTCTGAAAAATCACAATTTTGCAACTCAAAACTTTAAGAGGCATAAAAGTAAAACGGTAAAAGATTTGAAAAAGCTGATTTATTCCTGAATAGCCCAATAATTTGTGAACATTTTAAAGTTTGAATGGTTGTTCTACGTGAAAGTAGGAAAAAGTAGTTAAGTTTCAAAAACAAGCAAGTTTTAGCAGAATTGCGGAAGTTTCCCATTCATTTCAATGGGACAAATTAAAGGAAAAAAGCTTAATATTTTAAAAAGTATAATAGTAAAAAATACCAAAAGTCATAGCACCCATTAGCAGAAATAGCAGAATAGTTTAAAATTTGAACGGTGAAAATCGGCTGAAAATTGTGGAAGTAGTTAAACAGCAAAAAACGTACAAAAAGTGGCAACTGGAATAATAATAAAGAAGAAAGAGAAACAGGAAAACAATAGTGTGGATGCCTTAAAGCATCCACACAACAATATGCACATATTAGACGAGGGTTAAGAAGAGTTGATGGTAGAATGGAAGAGGCAGAGGGGCGATTCGACGAGACTGAGACGCTGCTACAGGCGGCATCGTCTTTAATTAAGAGACTAACAGAACATCAAGCCAGCCTAGAAGCGAGGCTGGTTGAGCAGGAAGGCTGAGCGCGCAGAGATATATGGGAATATGTGAAGTGAAAAGAAGGGGCCGACGTGATGACATTTTTGGATAATTTATTGAAAAACATGCTGGGCTTTCCCAGTGACCAGTTACTTGGAATTGAACTAGCACACCGCTCTCTGACAGCCAAGAGACCAGCTTCGTCAAGCCGGAGTTGACGGATGATTCTACACAAGAAAGGCAACGTATGGTTGCTAATGTGACTCACCCAACGTCTTGATGCATTCCCAATCATCCAGGAAAGTAAATCTCCAAAAGTTGAATCTGTTCATCTGGACGTAGTGTTTTGTGGGAGAAAACGCTACGTCCAGATGAACAGATTCAACTTTTGGAGATGAATCACCCACGTTACGAAATCAGTTTCGCCCCGGTTCTTTGATTTGTCGAGGGATCCAGAAAAACGGCACTGGAACTCAGTAGTTATTTTTACAAAACTTTATTCATCTCTATTCATCTTCATTTAAGCATGCACTTCTAGAAGGGAAGACGAGGCCGGTGTCCTTCTGTAACAATCTTCACCCCTTTGTTAGATCCACCCAGCTTTATAGGAGCGACCCCATCATAAATCCCCATGTGTGCTGCAAACTCTGTGTCTGTGTCTATGTGCACGAGCACATGAGTGCCTGTGTGTGCACGTACCCGCGTGTCTATGTGAGTGCTCGTGAGTGACTGTGTGTGCATACCTGGTATGTGCATGCACGTGAGTGAGTGTGCATGTGGATGTGTGAGTGTATCAGTTAAAACACTGTGGGTATGTGTCTCTTCCTAGGGGCCATAAATACCATCTCCCCTCCAGACCACAGTTACCAAGTTAAATGTTGAGACCCCCACACAAGTATCCTCTGGGGAATTTCCACTCAGGATAAACTCCTCTTTGTCTCACAGTTCAACTGGGGAGGGTCTCCTAAGATCTACTCCTAAGTTCATGACACACCCAGGCCTTTATTTATATCCAGGGCAGTGTCAGTGTCTCTACCATAATTCTACATTCTATCTTAACACATTTCTAAACTCTAAAAGAAAATAAACATTCCTACAATACCTGAAGTTGAGATGTGGATGAGCAGACGACCTGACAAGGACTGACTGAAAACACACGGACTAAATACACACAGGAGGATAATGAGGGAAGTGGGAACACATGGAGAAACAGCTGGGAGTAATCAGGCTGAACGAGACAAGGGAAGCAAAACTAGAATCACTCACATGAGACACGGACCTTCAAAGTAAAACAGGAAACACACTGACTGAACTCTAGACATGCAAACTTAACAGCAACTGAAGAGACAGAACATAGGGACCTGAAACGTGGGACAAAAAGGCACAGTAGACACAACATGGACATAACGCCACAGGGAAAAGAGTAAAACAAAACACTGAACCTCTTAGAAGATAAAAAGAGGAAACATAATGAAACGTAGACATGACTACATGAACTTGACAACATAACAGACAAGAAACACATGAAGGGCAAGGGAGACTTAACAGGGGTTGGAAGACACAAGGGGAATTTAATAACAAATGAACATAGGAAACCTAATAAGCTTAAACATACAATATAAACATCAAAAGAACTAAAACTCAAAACACTGGGTCATAAGACCCAGGATCGTGACACATTAACAGGGAAAGGGGGGCACAAAAAAATACTTTTCTTTCTTATTCTCATTTAAAATGTGTAGCTTTTATTAAATAATTATCTGAATCTTACAACCAAAGGTTTTAGTATGATGTAAAATGTATAGAAATCATACATATACCAACAAGACAGCGTACATCACTGTCACAACAGCATTTGTTTTCATTCAGAGGCTTTATGGCTTTTCCGATAGTACCTGGTGGGCCGGTCTCTAGTCAAAATGCCGGGGCCGATTTTTTGTCCCAGTCCAGCCCTGGGCACAACACGCAGTGAATTAATCTGAGAAAAAATAAATGGCCAGGCCAGCGGTGCACATCGCAAATTAGCTCACATAGACACATTAGTTGTGCCGCTTCTTAATGATGGTATGTTAGCTAACAACCCCAACTGCAAGATTCACCTTGTAATTGGCTAAAAATAACCAGTCAACCTACTGGTGAGATGGACGTTGCTAGTTGGCAGTTTTTTCAAGCGATGTTCAAAAATTTCCACATTCCAACACTTCAAATGCTTCAAGAGCTGTCTGCTCAGCGCAGCATCAGCACCACGTAAATACATGGACACATCCATAGACTCAAGACAGAATTCACAATGTGTTTTCGGGACTTTCAGGTGTATGAACCAATGTTTTCTTTTCTGATCAAACCAGAAAGCTTTAATGAGCAGCTGGATTTGTCCTGCATTAACTGCCAGTTAATGTGACATCGAAATGTAGCTGATTGAACTGAAAACCTCGACTCTGTGGGGGTCAAAGTTTGCAGAACTACGAACGCAGATGGAATCCATAGCTGTGTGTGTTCATGGAGCTTGCGTTTTCACCTGCTGGACATCACTACCTGACAAGGTTAACTGTCTTCAGAACATTCCAGAGGCCTTATTGACAGTATTTGGTTCTACATATCTGTGTGAGCAGATTTTCTCTCACATGAATAGTGTCCTCAGGTAGCCGTCTGAATGCTGGACACTTGAAGACCTGTGTCTCTGGGGCGATCGTGGCTCAAGAGTTGGGAGTTCAGTCTCGGTCGTTGTGTCCTTGGGCAAGACACTTCACCCGTTGCCTACTGGTGGTGGTCAGAGGGCCCGGTGGCGCCAGTGTCCGGCAGCCTCGCCTCTCTGTCAGTGCGCCCCAGGGTGGCTATGACTACAACGTAGCTTGCCATCACCAGTGTGTGAAAGGGTGAATGACTGGATAAAGCGCTTTGGGGTCCTTAGGGACTAGTAAAGGCGCTATATAAATACAGGCCATTTACCATCCCTGAGTGGGAGACCAGAGATCACATTAACATGTGTATCCCTGTATTAACAAACCATAAGGTCATATTGGCCCAGTTTATTTTTCTTATCATTGTTGTGAGGAGACCATAAATAGCATTTGCATTTTCTGTACAGTTCATTTACTGTTCTTGTTATGGATTAAAAAGTGTCTTTTTTGTTTCAAAATAGCTGATAACTATTCGGTGATAGCTGCCAACGTCTGCAAAAAATATGCAAACAATTCTATAATGTTGTTCTACATAGTGTGTAACTGTTAATATAGAGCGTTATTAAATTTATTGCTAATGCAATCATACGGCACATTGATGTCTGAGGAAATTTTAGATATCACTCATCATCAGAAAGGTTGCCTATCCCTGTCCTAAAACAACAAACTTTAAAGCATGCAGTGTTCAGGGACCTTCTAAAACACATTTCTAAACTTTCTACAAAGCTAAAGCACACTTGAGTTTAGCTATTGTCGTAGGCTCTTTTACCCATCATTCCTACCTTGATATCCCTTTGAACAGAGGTCCCCCTGAGTGCCATATATCCTCCAGCGACTCCACGTCCCTGAACTTTTGTGTATCATAACCCTTTCGTCATGGCGGTGACCCCAGTTTAAGTGCAGGTCCTGGTCTTTTAGGCCAAAGAGGGTATCGTTCTTACACTGCCAATGCTGGAGGTCATTGCTCTCATCACATTTCATGAGCTGCACCTTCACCCAGTCTTTTATCGCTGTAGTACCCAAACACAGCTTGAGGGACAAACTGAGGAGGTGAGACTCAGAGACCCATCGGAACTGTTGATCTTTGGCATAAGGATTACAATCATCCACTGTTATAGAGGTGGCACTCTCCACCTTTATGCACTTGTTGTGATCTTCATTGAAAATCAGGAAGCTACTTGTGTCTGGAGCAGAGCAAAAAGAAAATTCAGCAACACATTCACATGGCATATGTTTTTCAAATGAAGCCACAAGCGTATTAGCCAACAAAAAATGTTTCTGTGTTACATACCTATATCAGCGGTGATGCAGAGGACTTGAAAGACACAGAGGACCACAGCAAAATTTAAACAGGGCAACATTATCCTTGTGTAGTTTGCAGTTACTGTTGGACGAGGCTGTAGCAGAGATTTCCCGTCATGAGCAAAGGGGTCTGGTGTTAGAGTTGATTATTTCTA
This sequence comes from Oreochromis grahami, assembly GCA_029532605.1. Classification (NCBI taxonomy): domain Eukaryota; kingdom Metazoa; phylum Chordata; class Actinopteri; order Cichliformes; family Cichlidae; genus Oreochromis; species Oreochromis grahami. The sequence continues at coordinate 24,307 of JAQSNX010007875.1, forward strand.
GATGCAGCTTCTGTAACATGCATAAGATGAAGGAAGCTGTTTTTTCGCTGTTATTTTTCCATTGCACATTTAGAAACCACAAGTTCCTGTTTTTATAAGGTGCAAACTGTTGACTTCAATTTTTCTGCATGGCACATACACGTTGGTTTGTGAGAGGTCACACTCCTTATGGGGGCAACTGGAGAGATTGATAAGAAATCATGCCTTGTATGGTTTCAGGAAGCGTCAAA
>JAQSNX010007876.1:0-16027 GCA_029532605.1 Oreochromis grahami
TTATTTAAATCCAGATTAAGACCCACCTGTTCTCAGCTGCTTTTGAATAAATCACCAAATCCACACTTTTAAGCTTAAATTTCAAAACTTACATTTTAACTACTGACTTTATCTACTGTTCTGATTTTATCTACTGTTTTGATTTTTGATTTTAAATACTGTTTTGTTTGTTTGTTTGTTTGTCTTAATCAATTTTAGATCATGCTTTTTATTTGTTTTTGTTTTTAATGTCTCTGTAAAGCACTTTGAATCACATGTTGTTGAATTGTGCTATATAAATAAACTTGCCTTGCCTTGCCTTGATTTCCGAATGACATGCAAAAGTTGCTTTCATCCAAAAAAAGTACTTTGGACCACTGAGCAACAGTCCAGTGCTGCTTCTCTGTAGCCCAGGTCAGGCGCTTTTGCCGCTGTTTCTGGTTCAAAAGTGGCTTGACCTGGGGAATGTGGCACCTGTAGCCCACTTCCTGCACACACCTGTACACGGTGGCTCTGGATGTTTCTACTCCAGACTCAGTCCACTGCTTCCGCAGCTCCCCCAAGGTCTGGAATCGGTTCTTCTCCACAATCTTCCTCAGGGTCCGGTCACCTCTTCTCGTTGTGCAGCGTTTTCTGCCACACTTTTTCCTTCCCACAGAGGTGCCTTGATACAGCACTCTGGGAACAGCCTATTCATTCAGAAATTTCTTTCTGTGTCTTACCCTCTTGCTTGAAGGTGTCAATGATGGCCGTCTGGACAGCAGTCAGGTCGGCAGTCTTACCCATGAATGCGGTTTTGAGTAATGAACCAGGCTGGGAGTTTTTAAAAGCCTCAGGAATCTTTTGCAGGTGTTTAGAGTTAATTCGTTGATTCAGATGATTAGGTTAATAGCTCGTTTAGAGAACCTTTTCATGATATGCTAATTTTTTGAGACAGGAATTTTTGGTTTTCATGAGTTATTTATGCCAAAATCATCAATATTAAAACAATGAAAGGCTTGAACTACTTCAGTTGTGTGTAATCAATCTAAAATATAATGAAGTCTGATGTTTATCAGTACATTACAGGAAATAATGAACTTTATCACAATATGCTAATTTTTTGAGAAGGACCTGTATATGGGCAAGCATATGAGGCCACAACTCTTAACTGGCATCAGCACAAAAACTGTACATCAGGAGCTTCATGTCACTGGTTTCCATGAATGTTTCATTCTTGTCAGACAGAAACAAACAGCACATGTTGTAGTATAGTGACACTGAAGTTTAATATAATAACATACTGTAGTTCCAAATGCTGCACTGTTCACTGTTACAGCAGGATCACCAGATGAAGAAACACTGTCACACTTTAACAAATGCTAAGCAGTCAAATCATTTCAGGTGTAACTGTCTATATTTAGTGGTTAATGTGAGAATCGCAGGTAGATATTCTCAGAATCTGCAGCACAATCCACAGACACCAGAATTGCAGCAGCCGCAGCAAAAGCGACACTTGATGCCACGCTTCTGTCTGTGGTACGGCATCTGTGTGAAAGAGGAGAAGAGCAGAGAGTTTATCTTCAGCCGTAAGTCACTTCATTCTCTCTATTTTTACGTAAAGCTGTGAGTGCAGAGTCTATTTTAAGCATCTGCCTGCATTTGAGAGATCTCACAATAACTGTCTGAATTCATTTATTGAATTAAACACACCAGCCATGAGTCAGCTGATACCTCCTGATGTTCAGCAGCTGGACTGTCATTGTTCACAGCCTCTTGTAGCTCTTGCAGGTCTCGTATCTGTAGAGAAAGAAAACAGATCTTAGCATCTTCACAACAAATTCGTGCAGAAGAAGCACATTACATGAATTTAAAAGAGTCTGTTACCTCAGCAAATGTGGCAGAGCTCTGCTGAATGCAAATACAGATGAGTGCAACGGCCACTGCAACTAACTGAACGTCTTCATCTTCAGGAGGTTTGAGTGGTTTAAGGTGGTCAGATCCTTTGACTCTCTCGTTGACTCTTGTCAGCTCCTTTGTGATGGTTGACTGAGAGAAAAGGTGCTGGTATTTATACTCATTTGCTCCACTGCTGCCTCGTCACTCAGAGTAGTGTTTCCCAACCACTGTGCCACGGCACATAGGTGTGCCGTGGAAGATTAACTGGTTCCAGCTGATTAGTACTCTAAGGCAGTGTTTCCCAACCTTTTGGAGCCAAAGGACATATTTCATATCAGAAAAATCACACGGGACACCACCAAACGTTACTTATGCTGATTGCTTAGAGTATTAATCAGGTATAACAAGATAATCTTCACCGGCACACCTGATCATTTCTCACGGCACACTTATGTGACGCGGCACAGTGGTTGGGAAACACTGACTTAGAGTACAGAAACTACTGTCGGGAACAGGCTTGCATCAATAGGACTGGGGAAAACCCATATATTTAAACATCCGAAGAAAAGGTCAAAGTTCATGCCGACTGAGAAAAGTACAGATTTTCTCATTCCTCAGGAATTTCCCATTCCCAGAATTTCATAGCATAGGAAAATAAGGAATTTTGCAATGTTTCTGAAATCAGGTAGAGTAAGAGCTGTGAGTGACGAGGCAGCAGGGGCCCAAATCAATATAAATATCAGCACTTCTGCACACATTTACCATCAGACAGAAGGACTCAGCTCACAACAATCATCCACACCAGGAGAAAGAGTCAAACTTGAGCCTCTCAAAGCCTCCTAAGATGAAGACGTTCAGTGTTGCAGTTGCAGTGGCCGTCGTGCTCACATTCATCTGTGTTCAGCAGAGCTCTGCTGTCCCAGTCACTGAAGTAAGAACTTGACTTTAACCAAGTGTATTAGCTTACAAGCTGCAAATGTTTGTTTCAATGCTACAATGTGGTTTCTACTGCACTCAATTCATTAGCAGGAGCAGGAGCTGGAGGAGCCAATGAGCATGGACTATCCAGCAGCAGCACATGAGGAGGCATCGGTGGACTCATGGAAGGTAAGTAACACTAACTGAATGAATGTGGCCAAATTACTTCAGCTAAATGAAAGTGTTTGTTAGAGCAGGTGAAAATAAAGAGCAGTGATGCTGCTGCAGATGAACTCTGTGCTCATGTCTCTTGTGTTTCCCACAGATGCTGTATAACAGCAGACACAAGCGTGGCATCAAGTGTCGCTTTTGCTGTGGCTGCTGCACCCCGGTATCTGTGGAGTTTGCTGCAGGTTCTGAGGACTCCTGCTCCCACAACCACTCAGTATTAACAAACTGTATGTCACAGACAATGTGTGAGATTATACTGTTTTAGTCACATTGTGTCCTCAGTTACTGTCTCAACTACATGCTTGTATTACACAGTTTATCACAATAAACTTTAAGGTCATTGACAGGGGATTTCTTTAAATCACCCTGCCGTTCTTTCTTTAGCCAAGACTCCTGAGTTTAGAAAACACAAACACTGCAGTTCTTTCGCTCGCGAGGGGCAGTCATGAAACACAGGATCTGCGCCCCACGACTGTCTGCGACCTTTATTTATACAAGATTGTTTTGTGTGTGTGCGTGTGTGTGTGTGTGTATACAAAGGTAACAACGTCATTTAGAGCCGCGGGTTTTTCCCCTTCACTACATTTGCATGTTCTTCTAATAGAGCTAAGTCTTCACTTCTCTGTTCTCTGAAGACAGGAAGCGGTTAGTAGCTGCACACAAGTTACTAGGTGAAAAGTCAATTAGACATGTCCTTAATAATGAATTAAGGAATACATTTCATAGAGCTGATCACATACATGTTCAATAATCTTCTAACATTCCGCCCTGTTTATCAGAGAAATGAAATGTACAATTCATCAGTGAGTAACGACTTGTTTTTCACATTTTCAGTTACTACATCATTAGCACTTCATCTTCATGAAACAAACAGGAAAAGAAGTCTTCATGATCTTCATCAGTCTGTCACATCATCTGCGTATGCTGTGAATGACAAACTTATCACCTGTGAGATTACAGCTTTAAACAAGGAATAACTCAAATAGAGAAAACAAAATAAAATCAGGAAAAGTCCAACGACGATCAACAGTCTCTTTAAAATCTGAAATCATGTTTAAAGAATGTACATTATCTGGTATGTAAGTTCAGCATGTGGTGTTGAATAAGACACAATCCTCCTTTCTCAGCCAGGATCACGTGCAATGCTACACGATGTTGCATTACAGCAATTCTGAGAGCGTCTATTTCTTGATTTTGTCCCTCATTGACCTTGCAGGATGCTTTGAGAAACAAGCCGAATCTATAGTCCATTATCTCACTTCTGAGAGCATGTTTTCCAACTCCTGCCCACAGGGAGAGTGAGTTGAGTACCTTTTGTCCAGTTGTCCAGAGTTTGAATCCTTCAGGTACGTCGGTTCCCCACATTGAATCATGTGGTCAGACTGTTTAAGTTGAGCGTTTCTTCCTGGTGGAGGATGATGATGTTGTTGTTGTTGTGCACTTTACAAAAGTCACTCTGAAGGTGGTCAGAGATCAGAATTAGTGCACCTGTCCCAGGGTGTTTCCCATATATGGTTGTGTTAATATGCTCGGCATGTGCGAGCAGACGTAACAGTCTTTCTCTGTGGTTCTGTTAAACACATATCTGTATCAGGCATTTTTCATCCAAGGATGGATGTGATCTTGTGTCATGTCCATTAGGTGTAAGTTGTCGTACGTCCATCTTCTCTGTCTGCCTTGTGGCTCGGCTGCTATTGGCATCAGCTGGGGTCCTGTAAGGGTGAGCTTTTGTAGTCAAGGTAACCAGGAGGCTTCCCCTTCACACCTACACCTGGCTGCCTAAAGTTGATCGGATAGAGATTGGAGTGCGGGCTTACCCTACGGGGGCCCCAAGAACGCACTTACCACCCTCACCCCCGAAACAACCAAGCGTAGGCGCTTCCTCCTCGGTGTCGGGGCTTCCCGGGACCTCAACCTTTTGCAGTGGCTCTGATGTATCCAAGATGGTCTCTCTGCAATTTTACAGGCTGTGGGTGTTGTCAATAACACTTGGTTTCAACCTGCAAGAGGCTAGAGAATCTTACGGCAGTTTATTGTTCAAAACAATATCCTTATTTTCTAGTAGTTTTGCCATCCTTTCTGCCAGAGTTGTTTCTCTGACGGATTTTTCTCTTTTTGAGAGCCTTGTATTAATTTCATCCACATTTTTACTAGGCCTATGCACTCAGGCCATTCAGGCCAGAATGATTGCATAAACATTTTGCAACTGAGATTGCATCTGCTTTTTCCACTGGATAAATCTCTGGCCATTTTGAGAATACGTCTATAATCACTAGAGTATAAAAGTGTGTATTAAGGACCTGGACTATCCCCCCCCGAGGACACATGGGTCACCCCATGTGTCACTAATGCTGCTGTTCTGCACAGGGACTTGGGGAGTATCGGTTTACCTTCACAAGTCATCAAATCTTATTATTTTGTGCTCCACACTTTAACCATTTATTTTGTTCTGCAGTTGATGCGGCTTTTTGTTCATCTTTAGGTACATCAAGTGGTATTTGCATAGAGGATGCAGACAATGTGTCTACAGTTTATTGTGCGGCTAACTGAGCTGCTTGATCTGCAAAGTTATAGCCTTTAGTTATTTCTGATTTGTCTTTCTGATGTGCAGCACATTTACATTAGTTAGTTTTTGCAGACTAATCGAACTCTTTTTCTAACTTTCCATATAGCAACAATAAGTGTCCAGCATTTCAGAGTTGTCTCACATGTGTGAGATAAGACAAAGTTGCTTATTATTATTATTTTTATTTTTTTTATTGAAGTCACTGCATGAGGTACTTAGATGATCAGAGTGTGCCCTAAAACAACGTCAGCTGACTTTTTTACTGCTTCTGCTGCGGCTGTACAGGCCTGCACGTCCATCTACGTGTAAGTAGAAAGGCTTATCATAATCAGACAAAGCCAAAACTGTATTTGTCTGTAATGCCAGTTTCAAGTTACTGAATGCTTCTTCTGCTTTCTTCTTTGTAGATGCAACACTACATTTTGACTTAGGGCATTTTAGGCAATTCCTATTTCTCAAAGAATTCATACATCTTACATATTTCAAACTTCTAAGTTAAGGAAAAACTTTGCATTGCTTACAGCTCATAACTCACAGCTCTAAAACTAGGCATTAGGAAATCATATGCCTAATCATTATTTGTCATTGTGATCCAGAGGCATGATCACAAATTTATTTTTCGAGCTTACAAAACAAACAAACAAAAACAAAAACAAATTGCCTATGGCACCAAGGCTTTGCGTTCATATTAATTGAGTGTAAGTTGCTTTCTTCATTGCAAGTGTTTGTTTCAATAAGTTTTAATTCATGCATCCTATCACTGAGTTCTAAATTCAAACTATCTCACTCCTGACTCTTTTGTTTTTTCTTTGTATTTATAGTCCACAGACCCTTTTTAATTCTACTAAATCTTAATCTAAAAACAATACACCTTCATTTCACTCACACACATTTAAACAGAGCTCTTTCACACATCCAAGCAATTAACCAAGTGTATATACTTATGTGTTTTTGAACTGAGAGAAAAAGAAACTCAACCTCTCATACCATCACTCATGCATTTCTTGAATTAAAAGCACTTTCAAACTTTAGAACATCATACTTTACATCGCAAAAGAAATATATTTCACACTCCTTTCTTTCATACACACTTTTAAAGGTTCTAACCTCTTTCAGACGCCATGAGTCGTCTCACACACACTGCCTTTTCTCTCACTCAGAGAACTCACGCAGAGTCACTCAAATCAAATACTGACAGCATTCACACAGTTAAAATCACACAAAATACGCTTTCATACGAGTATTTTGGACATGCCTTCCATAATCAGAAAGAGCAAGTCAAAAAAAAAAAAAAACAACTGAAACCTCTCATCATCCTCACAGCTTCTCACCACACACACATAACTGAAAAAATAAAACACACCAGTATTTATGGCTCAAGATATATACATCTATCAAAATTCAGTCAATTACTATACATCCACACTAATGTATTCAAACTGTATTTATACAATTCTAATGAGCAAAACCAACATCTCAGTCACAGGCATTTAAGGACATCTACAAACAATAGTTATCAAGCTAGATAACACGAAACCGAAAGCAACAATCATCTCATGCGCTCCGCAGCAGCTGCCTCATTTGCATAAACACACACCATCTAAAAATAAAAATCAACAGGCAGTCCTTTCACACAAAGATCTCATATTTTATATTACACAGACGTCTTTTATTTACAATCACTCTCAGTCCTGACAGCTTCTCAAACCTGTAGCTCTAGCTGTTGTATTCAGGGTTTGGCTTATTATTTGTTAGTATAGGTTTGCTCTTCATCTCAACAAAGTCTCATCCAGGATGACAGGTTTACAAACAGGTCAAGTGTGTCTATGCACTTGATTAGGTTAGGTATTTTCCTTATTTTCTTCATCTCATATATCATTGTACTGAGTTTGAGCAAACCTTAAGCTTGAATCAGACTACTTTTAACAATTATCCACCTCACATCATAACTGACTGAGGTGCCTCTTATTATTTAATATTATGTCATAATTAATGTTATTGTTTTGTTCTCTCATAACATCAATATTTTATTAGTGTATTACAATATACTACTATACTACTAATATACAATAGATTATTATTTCATATTTTATTATGTATCCATCTTGGGCCTGTGTGACCTGCAGTTTCACACCTTCCCAAGCTGGAGACATTTGCATTTTCACACTCTTTCTTTGGCTGAACAATGACACAGCCTTAATATACGTTATGCATTTCTCTATTTTATTTAAAATGGTTTCGTGTGAATTATCTGCTTTCATTCATTCTATTCATTCTGGGTATGGTTGTCTACCCAATTTTGTTTCATTTGGTAATACCAATTTACAGGTTGCTATGCTTCCTATTATTAGTTTGAATATAGTAGAGATAAGCTCTAATTTGATTTAACCTTTATTCCACTTTATTCCTAAGAGTATTTATATATATTCAGTTGGATCTGTATCCAACTCTTTTTAAACTTCTACTTTGATCTCTAATTTTTCACTTGATGAGGGATTATTATGTTCTTCCTAGTCTGAACTGCTTTTTTGTTTCTTACAGTCACGTACAAAATGTCCCTCTTTTCCACACCTCCTGCATGCAGTACTAAAGCCACTTTTTGGTGTCTGTATAGGTCTACCTCTACCTCTTGCTGTTCCACTAAGCATTCCTCTGTCTTTCTTTTGGATTAGTCCTGCTCTGGTTTGTTGTTTTTCTAAACATTTCTCATCAGGTGTTAATTTTGCTTGTTTATTCTCCATTGTCAAAGATTTTGCTGGGCCATCACTAGCACGCTTGACTTCAGAGTGGTTTACTGATACGGCCTTCTACTTCATTTCTAAAAAATGAAGTGGTATCATTTTTGCCAGATAAAACTCAACTATTCTCCTTTGTCACCAGTACGTGAGCCTCAGCAAAGAAAACAATAAAAAACAGAAAACAATGGAAGTAGTTCAGCAACTTATTGTGCTGCAAAATCAACTTACTTCCAAAACACATATACGTACACACAGATAGACATTTGCGCGCTAATTTGTCACGAAGTAATTCACGGTCACTTCTAAAACCACTCTAAACACAGTTCCTTGTGGTGAACGTAAACCCTATTTCACGAGTTTATTTCTTCAAACCCTTCCGTCGGGTTAAAACCAACAGTGTTTTCTCACCCTCAGTCGTCTTTTGCTGGTTGTTCAGGTCATCTGGATCCCAACGTCGTGGACCAGTACTAAATCACCGGCCTGGACCCGAATTCAACGTTCCAGGACTCTCACCTCTACCTGGAGAGGGCTGTCGACAGACTTCGGTGCTGGTTTAACCACGACGTCAGGATGCAGAAGTCAGACCTTATTGGAGTCACAGAAACGTGTCTGGTGTTTCCATCTCTAGGCTTGAAGGACCAATTTAAATGACAGGGGATTTCTTTAAATCACCCTGCCGTTCTTTCTTTAGCCAAGACTCCTGAGTTTAGAAAACACAAACACTGCAGTTCTTTCGCTCGCGAGGGGCAGTCATGAAACACAGGATCTGTGCCCCACGACTGTCTGCGACCTTTATTTATACAAGATTGTTTTGTGTGCGTGTGTGTACAAAGGTAACAACGTCATTTAGAGCCGCGGGTTTTTCCCCTTCACTACATTTGCATGTTCTTCTAATAGAGCTAAGTCTTCACTTCTCTGTTCTCTGAAGACAGGAAGCGGTTAGTAGCTGCACACAAGTTACTAGGTGAAAAGTCACTTAGACATGTCCTTAATAATGAATTAAGGAATACATTTCATAGAGCTGATCACATACATGTTCAATAATCTTCTAACAGTCATTTAAATATAATGTGGTTTAAGGTGGTCAGATCCTTTGACTCTCTCGTTGACTCTTGTCAGCTCCTTTGTGATGGTTGACTGAGAAAAAAAAAAAAAAAAAGAGTATTAATCAGGTGTAACAAGATAATCTTCACCGGCACACCTGATCATTTCTCACGGCACACTGGTTGGGAAACACTGACTTAGAGTACAGAAACTACTGTCGGGAACAGGCTTGCATCAATAGGACTGGGAAAACCCATATATTTAAACATCCGAAGAAAAGGTCAAAGTTCATGCCGACTGAGAAAAGTACAGATTTTCTCATTCCTCAGGAATTTCCCATTCCCAGAATTTCATAGCATAGGAAAATAAGGAGTTTTGCAAACTTTTGCACCCCCGGTATCTGTGGAGTTTGCTGCAGGTTCTGAGGATTCCAATGCTATGTAATACCCATCCCACGTTCTATTGAGAGGGGCCCTGGGTTCCTGTTGTTACTTTCCTACTGATATATGCAATAAAACTACACTATATGGAAATAAATCACACACAAGCAGGTCAATTATAAAGTTAACTCCACTTTAGTGAATGATTAATTAATAACACAAAAGAAAATAAGTAAAATCAATAAAGTTTGTTAAACAATGGTATGGTATCTACTTCAACAGAAACAAAATCATCAAATAATATTGTGGGCCCACACGCACTCTCACCAACACAACACACACACCTCAAGTGCTACAGTCTTTCTGCTAGCAAACCCCTCGTTGCAGGCCTGAGTCGTGGCTCGGGTGCGTTGGGACCTAAAACAATATGGTCGCTTCACTTGTTGCCAAGCAGTAAAATAAAAAGCACGTGCAAACAATACTCACACCTCCAGGCAGTTCAAGGGGATAGCAGGGGAAACTGGGTCAAGGCTACCAGCAGGCCGCGGCAGCAGCACTCAGTCGTCCTCTCCACGTGCTCCCACGTGAACACATAACCAATCAGCACACCAGTAGAAGGGACCTCTCTGATACGCCAGCAAGACGTCCGTCTCCTCCTACTGAATCACACAACCCCGCTAAATGCCAATTCACATGAGATAACATTCAATCTTAGCATTAGCTTAATTAATAAAACGGAGCAGAACAAGAGCTTAGCGAATATGCTAGCGGCTATGTTAGCAGCTGGGCTAGAGGCTAATCGCGGTTAACAGTTAGTCCAGTTTACACAATAACATAGGGTACAAGTGTCAGACAAAATTCACATTTACCTCACAGTAGGGTACAACAGCTTTTCACTCCAGTTAACTATCCGTCAATCCGAAAATATGTCTGTCGCCCTTCTATGAACTCTGCGTTCACTCGACACTGTTCAGCTCTCGTCTCTCTCGCTTCCTGCAGAGTGCACACGGCTCCCCACTTGCTCCCACCCCCTCTACCTGAGACTACTTCAGGGTTCACTGGAGCTGTAGTACATATCAATACCATATCAAAAATAATGACATAAACCTCAAAATACAAATAAAAAGGTTGTGCATTTAACTGACACACATCACATACCTTACAGGCATTTGTATACAAATTATTGAACACAGTGAACATTTGATTTAACTATCAATATAAATGAACTATTTAAATAAATTACCTATTTATATAGCCAGGGCTACACTTAAAGTACACAAAATGTCAGAAATCTGCACTGTCATGAACAAAAATTTAAACCTAATTTTTCGCGATTTGTTGGATTAACCCTCTGAGGTCTGAATTCCAGGCTGTGTACATCAACATCACAGATTTGTACAAATAAAGTTTATAACAAAGACATGTTAAATATTAAGCACTGAAAACAGCTTGGTTGTTGTTGTTTGGAACGTCATTTAATGCATGTTATTTGGTTGCCATAGTGATGCCTTGATGCTAAAATGACATCACAGCATTTAAACATGTTTTGGATGAACACATCAGCATATGAAAACAGAACTGAAGAGACACTGCAACCAAAGCAGACGACTATTTAGTGAAATTTCTACGTTTCCCTGAGGATTAACTGCTCTGCAATTTACCAAGAACTAAAGTAAGCTCAAATTTCAGTTTATAAACTTAAGATCATTTACTTAAATATAAAGCCTGATTTTCCTGCTGGCCAGGACAGTATTTATGTACTTTACATTGTGCAACTCTAGAATATATTTTACATCGTAGAGAGGATGATGTGGATCTATTATTCAAGAAAACAAATGAAGACAAATTATACATAAATTAGAAAATGTTCTTAATCATATCTTAGAGTGACAGAAGCTCTTTTTAACACGATTATTTCTGAGATTATCTTGTTAATAAGTTTAAGTTTTGTTCTCAAACTATTAGAATTTCTGAGAGCATTTTTTGAGAAACTGAGGCTACGTCCACATGTACACGGCTATTTTTGAAACTTTGTCTATGCATTTGGGCCTCTCGTCCACACCTAAACAGCATATTGAGTCACTGAAAGGTGAGATTTTTAAAAACTCCTGCCAGGGTGGAGATTTTTGAAAAGTACGTTTTTGTGTTTATGTGTGGACGAGGAAAACGGAGATTTACTCAGGCAATGTCAAAAGTGTGCGCCGTTTTTGACGTCACGCTGTGGCCACGTTATTGTTTACATCAGATCAATTTCTACAATGGCGGATGTAGACAAAATACTGTTGCTGTTAATCTTAGTATCTGCAGTTTTTACACGCTTACATATACACACACAGTTACTGTGCCTCCATTTAGAAAGACAGAGGCATTAGAGTGAGCATCAGACGTGGCTTCTACATTCAACACAGACGCTCTCACAACCCAAATCCTGATGTCGGTTTGGAATAAATGCAATTTTAAAAAAATTACATTTATGTATGCTATTTGCATTTTGTCCATTCCAAAGTTGGGAGTCTATACCAGCCAAAATGCTGTCTTTAGTTATTAACATTTGCAATGATGAAGGCACTTGAAAGTAACACAAAATTAGCTGCCTTCAAGAAAAAGACAAGAGCTTTTCAGAAGTACGTAAGGTTTTGTGAGGTTTTCCTCCCAAGCTTCCGGACTTCTGATTGGCCAACATTTCTACACGGTTAGGATTTGGCATGTTCTTGACAGCGTTTGACTTTGTTTTTAGGGTTTACATGTGGAAGGAGATATTTTTTCAAAACTGCACATGTGGACGGGATTTTTGTTTTGTAAACGAAAAAGGAAAACTCCTGTTTTCAAAAATGCCTGTACGTGTGGACGTAGCCTAAAGTTATCACAAAAAAAGCAAATTCGCTGAACATTCTGAGTTGAGGTTTAGTGATCATTGTTGTTTTGTGTTCCTTGTAGTCAAAATGAATGGAAGAGGAGATGGATCACAAAATAACCGTAATGGTAAGCACATGTACTCAGTCTTGAAATTGATGAAAAACTGATTTTCAGCAGATATTTATGAATGCTAATTAAAAGATAAAATGATCTTGCAGGCCAACAGGTTAACCCAGAAAATCTTCCAAGTGGAGATCAGGAACCAGCTTATGAACCAGCTTATGAACTAGCTTATGAACCAGCTTATGAACCTATTGGTGGATTCTGGCGTTTAGTGAACAGTCTTTATCATGCTCTCTATAATATCATTTTTTGGAGGCTGAATGAGCTGTTAGATGAATTAGAGGAACGATATGATATCTTTCACATTGAAAATGTCAATGACAATGTTAACAATGTAAACATTGCTGACATTGAAAATGATGATTCTGATGAGGCATTTGAAGACTGCGAGGATGTTCACCAGTACATCCCAGAAGAGGATCCTCAGCCAGGTGTATCCAGGAGGAGGCCTAGAGAGATGGATGAAGAAGATGTGGAACCAAACAAAAGATTCAGATGGAGCGAGGAGTTTTCTGATGATGACTCTGACTTCATCTCTGCCTGTGACACTGATAGCGAGGGATGTCCTCATGCTGGTAATATTGCTGATGAGGACATCAATCAGCAGGTACCAGAAGAAGAACAGCTGCCTGTTGGATCCACGAAAAGGTCCAGAAAGGAAGATGGAGATGAAGAAGAGCCTAATAGCAAAAAATCCAGGCTTGCAAACTCCGAGAGCAGTAGTGATGAACTTTTTCAAGACGCACTTGAAGAGCTTGACAACCATGAAACTGGAGGCTCGAGGAAGCGGTCCCGAGAGGATTTTGAGGAAGAAGAGGAAAACTCGCGTGTTTGCAAATTTCGGAGGCGTTCAGATGAGTCCACCAGCACCAGTGATGACAACTAACACTATTCCGACGGCGTTTTCAGTATCCTTTTAGCAGGCTGATGGCCTACTCATGTGACCCTGAATCCTCCTTGCAGGCTGCAATAAGCTGGGCATACACTGTGCGATTTCTTCAGTCGTGTTATTCAGCTCCTGCTCAAACTGTCCGATTGACTCGCAGGGGCTAGAAGTTCGTAGGTCACGATGCAGGGTCTCACACTATACGGCCCGATGCTCTGTGCGACCTGAGTGCTCACACTGTGCGTCCATAGCATGAAGGTTAAAACACAAAATCTTACACTATTTTCACGGTTGTTGCGGTGGCGATAATTTTGTGAGGTCACATCGAAAAGGCTCGGATGACCTTGCCAAAGTTCTACAAGTCATGCCTCCATCACTTGTGTCCGGATCACACGCCGCACTGCTCCGTCTTTTCGCTGCGTTGACACCCTCACGATGGCCGACAGGATTTCAAACAGGTTTGATTTCCTTACAACCAAACGCTTGATGATTGGGAGCCGGTCGTGAGGTGTTAATCGCTTCTCGTTATCCCATGTATACGATGCACGACACGTAATTAAGGCCAAACTCCCCAAAACGGTCGCACGACTGAAAAATCGGCTCAAAATGGGCCAAAAATCGCACAGTATATGCCCAACATTAGGCTGCCGGGGGATTCCCATCATGCACTGGGTGTTTCTTCTTCACCCTCTATGTGTTAATAGACCTCTCTGTGCTGAATCGTACTTGTTTTTAACCTGTCTCTCTTCCACAGCATGTTTTTATCCTGTTTTCCTTGCCCCTCCCCAACCGGTCGCAGCAGATGGCCGCCCCTCCCTGAGCCTGGTTCTGCTGGAGGTTTCTTCCTGTTAAAAGGGAGTTTTTCCTTCCCACTGTCGCCAAAGTGCTTGCTCATAGGGGGTCATATGATTGTTGGGTTTTTCTTTGTAAGTATACCTTACAATATAAAGCGCCTTGAGGAGACTGCTGCTGTGATTTGGCGCTCTATAAATAAAATTGAATTCAATTGAAAATTGAATGGATGTCACTGTGTAGAGATATTCCCTCCATAGAAGGCTTAGACCCAAATGCAGATTCAATGCACATGGTGAAACTATAAGACTTTGTTTAAAGAGAGGGAATGGAGAACGTGGCTAGAGCTAGGAGTGTCAGCAGAGAGCAGGAACCAGAGGAAAAGCTATCCAGAGACTGATCACCTGGGTCGTGATGGGAACAATCCAACGGGAATTCTTCATCCATCAGTCAGCGTGATGCCTAAAACTTTATTCAGATGTAAATATATTACATTTTTAATTAAAGATCATTGAAGAATATGAAAAAAATCATCAGTGTTTTTAATGACACTGCATTTCATTCATGTGTCTCTATTGGACAGTGTTGTAGAAGTTACAGGAGATAGGAATCAGTTCCAGCTTGGCCTGATGTTTGATCAGGTTTGGTTGTACTGGCTTTGAGCCTGCTTGTGATACGCTACATCCACATGATGCAGCTACTCGAGCTTTTTTTTTAAGTGTCAAAATATTTTTGCTTACATGTTCTGCAGAACTGATGCAGCGCAGATATAGTACAGATATTATCTGAAACGGCATTATACAGTGTTACACCTAATTTATAGTTTCAGCACAGTGCAACGTCTCTCAGTATTGTTGAGATGTGTTCTATTATTTTGTCCAGAATCAAATTTCTGCTGTACGCAAATCTTTCTATTCTCTCTTTTTCTTCTATGTGAGGGATTCCTGCATTAATCATGCAGCCTAGAAACTTCATATGCACACTGTGAAAACGCCTCCAAATGAATTCAGTGAAAGGCTGTCAAGATAATGTCACGGTTCTGGGTCTGTTTGACCCAGTATGTTGAGTTGTTATGTTTTGGTTTTGAATGATGGATTTTTCCCTGACGCTCGCCCTCGGGCGCCCAGGAGGCATCCTTGTCAGATGCCCGAGCCACCTCAACTGGCTCCTTTCGATGCGGAGGAGCAGCGGCTCTATTCTGAGCCCCTCCCGGATGGCCGAACTTCTCCAGCCCTCTCTAAGGGAGAGGCCAGCCACCCGTCGGAGGAAGCTCATTTCTGCCGCTTGTCTGGCGATCTGATTTCTTTCGGTCACTACCCACAGCTCGTGGCCATAGGTGAGGGTAGGACGTAGTCGACCGTCCAAATTGAGAGCTTCGCTTTTACACTCAGCTCCCTCTTCACCACGGACCGGTGCAGCGTCCGCATCACTGCAGCCGCAGCACCAATCCGTCTGTCGATCTCCGGCTCCCTTCTCCCATCACTCGGGAACAGACCCGAGATACTTGAACTCCTCCACTTGGGGCAGGAACTCATCCCCGACCCGGAGAGGGCACTCCACCCTTTTCCGGCTGAGGACCATGGCCTCAGGTTTCGAGGTGCTGATCCTCATTTCCGCTGCTTCACACTCGGCTGCG
>JAQSNX010007877.1:0-15951 GCA_029532605.1 Oreochromis grahami
AAACTTTCCTGTGATTAATCTGGCATACTTTTGGGGGTTTTGTTTTAGTGATAGGTTAATTCTGCCAGTTAGGTTTGGGTTGTTTTCTTCTTTGAACAGAGAGAGTTTTTCTATACATGGACATGTCCAGAACTGGGCCCATTATTTTTGTAACAGTGCACTTAGAGAAAACCTGTCAGGTGTCACCTTTATAGTGATGATGTTTTGTGTCTTGATGATTTAATAATCAGCTCTTTTTTTTTCATTTTTGTTCTAAGCAGGCCTGCAAGATTGAATTAACAGCACTGTAAAACATTTCCTTGAGAGCAAATATAAGGTGAGCTTTTCCAGATTACAATTGGCTGAGGAGAAGGCTGCCTGTGGGGACCGATCAGAGTGTGAGTCCCTGTCTAAAAGGATTGCAGCGAGTCAATCCAGTCCAAAATCATGAAGAACTCTTTTTCTTAGGGGAAAAAAAAAAAAAAAGCTCATATTGCTGAGAGTGGAGAATCTGATCATTTGTACGTGAGACTCCACTATCAGCAGTATCTAGTGTGAATGCATGTGAATGAATGTGTGACTGGACTGTGATGGACTGACGATGTGGACTAAAGTTTTGACTGATTGGATACTGAGACAAAGACTGGACCAAGGTTAGGATTAGTAAATGTTGACAAACAATGCACCACGCCGGTAAGAAAAAGGGTGGATGCTTTGTTTTGTTTTGTTTTTTGCAGGAGCAGGAGAATAAGAGAGACCAGAGGGGGAGACTGGAGTTTCACATGAGAGTGTGGAACTGCAGACTGAACCCTTTGGCTGCTAATTTTGAGTTATTGATGTTTGCATTAAGAAAATTCTGTCTCATTGGCTTTTGATTAAGGTATCACATTATGCTGTTGGGAAAATGCCAAATGCTAAAGTGGAGAAAACTTTTGATATCACTTATGACTGGAATATGTCACTATTAACCATAGCAGGTCACTGTAGAAGTCAATTAAATGTTATAGAGGAAAATAGCCAAAACCAAAACAATATTTATGAATTACATAGGGGAATGGGAGATTGGTCACATTCAAAATACAGGTATGGAATAATGAAGACTGGTCCAAGGGAGCGAGGTTTTTTCCCTTTAAAATAGGAAAAAAAAAGGGAAAAAAAAGAGCACAACCAGTAGGGGCATGAGATAGGACGTGGTACTGCAGAAAAACAAGAGGAAAGTAAAAAAATATAAAACCTATTTTGTGTAGCTTTGATAAATTCAAATTAAAATGTACCATTACACTCAGAGGATCAACATGAAATCAAAACGTATGTAAATTTTGGATGAGGCACATGACAGATAACTGTTCTGTCCTAAGCTTTTGCGTTTTATAGCACACATTTGACCACACAACCAGTTTTCACGCAAAAGGAGGGTAATTGCAAATGTTTGAGGGAGGAATATAAATAATATTAGATTGAAGATTCTCTGGGCGAGTGGTTGACTGAAACATGCAGAAAATAAAAGCTATTAAGGGAAGAATATGCAGTGCCACACTATCAGTTGTCAGTGACGGTTGGGCTAAGTGATGAATCAGGTGAGCTGGATTCATGGCTGAATAAAGACATAAATTCCCTTGCAGTGATGAGTGAGGAAAGGACAGTGGGGAAAACTAAGTTTCAAATGTGCCAAATCACAACAAAAGTCGCCTCAAGGCGTTTTATATTGCACAGTAGATTGCACAATAATAAATACAGAGAAAAACCCAACAATCATATGACCCCCTATGAGCAAGCACTTTGGCGACAGTGGGAAGGAAAAACTCCCTTTTAACAGGAAGAAACCTCCGGCAGAACCAGGCTCAGGGAGGGCCATCTGCTGCGACCGGTTGGGGTGAAAGAAGGAAAACAGGATGAAAGACATGCTGTGGAAGAGAGACAGAGATTAATAACAGATATGATTCGATGCAGAGAGGTCTATTAGCACATAGTGAGTGAGAAAGGTGACTGGAAGGGAAAAACTCAATGCATCATGGGAATCCCCGGCAGCCTACGTCTATTGCAGCATAACTAAGGGAGGATTCAGGGTCACCTGGTCCAGCCCTAACTATATGCTTTAGCAAAAAGGAAAGTTTTAAGCCTAATCTTGAAAGTAGAGATAGTGTCTGTCTCCCGAATCCAAACTGGAAGTTGGTTCCACAGAAGAGGGGCCTGAAAACTGAAGGCTCTGCCTCCCATTCTACTTTTAAATACTCTAGGGACAGCAAGTAGGCCTGCAGAGTGAGAGCGAAGTGCTCTAATAGGGTGATATGGTACTACAAGGTCATTAAGATAAGATGGGGCCTGATTATTTAAGACCTTGTATGTGAGGAGCAGGATTTTGAATTCAATTCTGGATTTAACAGGAAGCCAATGAAGGGAAGCCAAAACAGGAGAAATATGCTCTCTCTTTCTAATCCCTGTCAGGACTCTTGCTGCAGCATTTTGGATTAGCTGAAGGCTTTTCAGGGAGTTTTTAGGACATCCTGATAATAGTGAATTACAGTAGTCCAGCCTGGAAGTAATAAATCCACGAACTAGTTTTTCAGCATCACTCTAAGACAGGATATTTCTAATTTTAGAGATGTTGCGCAAATGGAAGAAAGCAGTCTTACATATTTGTTTAATATGTGCGTTGAAGGACATGTCCTGGTCAAAAATGACTCCAAGGTTTCTCACAGTGTTACTGGAGGCCAAGGCAATGCCATCCGGAGTAAGAATCTGCTTAGATACCATATTTTTCTCTGTATTTATTATTGTGCTATCTACTGTACAATATAAAGCGCCTTGAGGCGACTTTTGTTGTGATTTGGCGCTATATAAATAAAATTGAATTGAATTGAATTGAATTTCTAAGATTTTCAGGGCCGAGTACAATAACCTCAGTTTGATCTGAATTAAGAAGCAGAAAGTTAGCGGCCATCCAGGTCTTTATGTCTTTAAGACATTCCTGCAGTTTAACTAATTGGTGTGTGTTATCTGGCTTCATGGATAGATAGAGCTGCGTGTCATCTGCATAGCAGTGAAAATTTATGCTATGTCTTCTACTGATGCTGCCTAGGGGAAGCATGTATAATGTAAATAGAATTGGTCCTAGCACTGAACCCTTTGGAACACCATAATTGACCTTAGTGTGTGAAGAGGACTCTCCATTTACGTGCACAAATTGGAGTCTATTAGATAGATATGATACAAACCACTGCAGTGCAGTACCTGTAATACCTACAGCATGTTCTAATCGCTCTAATAGGATATTATGGTCAACAGTATCGAACGCAGCACTGAGGTCTAGCAGGACAAGCACAGAGATGAGTCCACTGTCAGAGGCCATAAGAAGATCATTTGTAACCTTCACTAAAGCTGTTTCTGTGCTGTGATGAGCTCTGAAACCTGACTGAAACTCTTCAAATAAGCCATTCCTCTGCAGATGATCTGTTAGCTGTTTGACAACTACTCTTTCAAGGATGTTTGATATGAAAGGAAGGTTGGAGATTGGCCTATAATTAGCTAAGACAGCTGGGTCTAGAGATGCTTTTTAAGTAAAGGTTTAACTACAGCCACCTTGAAGGCCTGTGGTACATAGCCGATTATTAGAGATAGGTTGATCATATTTAAGATTGAAGCATTAATTAATGGCAGGACTTCTTTGAGCAGTTTAGTAGGAATGGGGTCTAAAAGACACATTGATGGTTTGGAGGAATTAATTATTGAAGTTAACTCAGAAAGATCAATTGGAGAAAAAGAGTCTAACTTAACATCAGTGGTACTAAAAGTAGCTGTAGATAATATTACATCTGTGGGATGATTATTGGTAATTTTTTCTCTAATGATAAAAATTTTATTTGTGAAGAAGTTCATGAAGTCATTACTAGTTAACGTTAAAGGGATGGTTGGCTCAGTAGAGCTCTGACTTTTTGTCAGCCTGGCTACAGTGCTGAAGAGAAACCTGGGGTTGTTCTTATTTTCTTCAATCAGTGACGAATAAAAATGGTAAATGGCCTGTATTTATATAGCGCTTTACTAGTCTCTATGGACTCCAAAGCGCTTTACATATCCAGTCATTCACCCATTCACGCACACATTCACACACTGGTGATGGCAAGCTACATTGCAGCCACAGCCACCCTGGGGCGCACTGACAGAGGCGAGGCTGCCGGACACTGGCGCCACCGGGCCCTCTGACCACCACCAGTAGGCAACGGGTGAAGTGTCTTGCCCAAGGACACAATGACCGAGACTGTCCAAGCCAGGGCTCGAACCGGCAACCTTCCGATTACAAGGCAAACTCCCAACTCTCGAGCCACGATCGCCCATAGTAAGATAGTAAGATAGTAAGATGTTCTGGCCTTGCGGAGGGCTTTCTTATAAAGCAGCAAACTATTTCTCCAGGCTAAATGATGATCCTCTAAATTTGTGACACGCCATTTCCTCTCCAGCTTACGAGTTATCTGCTTTAGGCTACGTGTTTGAGAATTATACCACAGAGTCAGGGACTTTGGATTTGAGGCCTTAGTTTTCACAGGAGCTACAGTATCCAGAGTCGTACATAGTGAGGAGGTAAAATTATTAACAAGATAATCGACCTCTGTTGGAGTAGCGTTCAGATAGCTGCTCTGCTCTATGTTGGTACAGGGCATTGAAGATGATAACAGTGGGTGGATTATATTCTTAAACTTAATTACAGCACTTTCAGAAAGACATCTACTTTGATAAAGTCTACTCTCCACTGCTGTGTAATCAATTATTGTAAATGTAAATGTTATCAGGAAATGATCAGACAGCAGAGGGTTTTCAGGAATTCAAATCAAATCAAATTCAAATTTTATTTGTCACATACACAGTCATACACAGTACGATATGCAGTGAAATGCCTTATACAACTGCTCGTGACCTAAAGAAAAAAAAAGGCTATGAATGAAATAGGAAATAAATATGAAAAATTAAAGGGGGTGAATTTAACTAGGAAGGAAACACTGTTAAATGTTCAGTTTCTATGGCATACATTAAAACAAGATCTTGTCACGGTTCGGCATGGCGGACTGTGGAGGGTGTAGGGAATGAGGACCCAGTCACGGTGCTCTGTGTATAAACAGTGCGTTTATTTACAGTGATGGAAACAACAACAATAAATCCAGGTGCTTTCCCCAGAGTCCCGTGTCGTGTCTTCTCCCAGTGTTTGTGCTCTCCGCTCCCGTGTCTCAGCACTCCCCGTGCTGGCTGCTGTCTGGCTCTCCACACCTCTCCTGGGGATACAATAGAAGCAGCCGTCAGGACACATATAACCGCGGGCATACACACACTAACTAGGCTCAACAGGAAGACTAACGTGGAGTCTCATGGAATGATCCCGCGTCGGTGGGAGCTCCAAGACTCTCTTAAGTAGCTCCCCCGATGAGGCCTGATCAGCAGCAGGTGTGTGGCTTTGGGTGTGGCCAGTCCGCCAGCAGGGCCACACCCACCTGGCCTGAAGGCGCCCACAGAGACACATACACACACATACACAGACACATATGCACAGGCATAGAGAAAGGGAGCAACACCAAAAGTACATAACAATATAACAGGTCCATGACTGCCCAGGGGTTCTGGGTCGCTCAGCCCCAGGACCCTGACAGATCTAGAATGTGATTAAAGTGGTGGGTGGGTTCTTTTACATTTTGAGAGAAGCCAATTGAGTCTAATAACAGATTAAATGCCATGTTGAGGCTGTCATTTTTAGCATCTACATGGATGTTAAAATCACCCACAATAATTATTTTATCTGAGCTGAGCACTAAATCAGATAAAAAGTCTGAGAAATTAGAGAGAAACTCTGTGTAAGGCCCAGGTGGACGATAGATGATAACAAGTCTGACTGGTTTCTGAGTTTTACAGCTGGGGTGGACGAGGCTAAGCATCAGGCTTTCAAATGAATTAAAAGTCTGTCTTGGTCTTTGGTTGATTAATAGGCTGGTGTGAAAAATTGCTGCCACACCGCCCCCTCGGCCTGTGCTTCGAGATTTCTGGTAGTTAGAATGACTCGGGGGTGTTGATTCATTTAAACTAACATACTCATCCTGCTGCAACCAGGTTTCTGTAAGGCAGAGTAAATTGATTTGTTGATCAATTATTAAGTCATGCACTAACAGACTTGGGGGAGAGAGACCTAATATTTAATAATCCACATTTCACTGTTTTACTCTTTGGTTCAGATGTGGATACTGTATTGTTCTTTCTTTGTGATTTTTTATGTTTAAGTTGTTTATTGCTGGTTTTTGGTTTGTTTGTCGTCTCTAGGGAGCTGACACAGTCTCAATGGAGATGGGTTTTTGGGGGGGTAGCAGGAGGAGAGAAGCTGCAGAGAGGCGTGTAAGACTGCAACTCTGCTTCCTGGTCCCAAATCTGGATAGTCATATTTTGGGGGGTTTAATAAATTTGTCCATATTTCTAGAAATGAGAGCTGCTCCATTCAAAGTGGGATGGATGCCGTCTCTCCTAACAAGACCAGGTTTCCTCCAGAAGGTTTGCCAATTATCTATGAAGCCCACATCGTTTCTGGGACACCACTCAGACAGCCAGCAATTTAAGGAGAACATGCGGCTAAACATGTCACTCCTGGTCTGATTGGGGAGGGGACCAGAGAAAACTACAGGGTCCGACATTGTTTTGGCAAAGTTACACACCGATTCAATATTGATTTTAGTGACCTCCATTTTACCTGGTTAATGTGTGTGGCGGGGCGTGGTCTGCAGTGCCGCTGCATGCGATTCGGACGCACCTGAGTGGCACCCGCAATCACGCCTCGCCGCCTTAAAGCCCGTGCTCTCTCTGCTGTTGTGTTGTCGGGCTGTGAGCTGAAAAGCTACAGCCGGCTGTATGCGTACAGCAACCCTGTGTGAAAAGTGGTCAATAAAGAGATGCTGAAAAGCGTGTTCATGGAAATATCGTCGGGTCTGCCATGATATGTTTACAATATGATTTATGGTCCCGAACCTCGGCGCACAGCGTCTGCAAATCGGGGGTTTCATCTTTACGCAGGACTGTGTAAAGATAGGGTGGCTGTAGCTCAGGAGGTAGCGCAGGTCACCTACTTATCGGAAGGTTGGTGGTTCGATCCTTGGCTCCTCCAGTCTGCATGTCAAGTATCCTTGGGCAAGATACTAACCCCAAGTTGCTCTCCGATGCATCCATCGGAGTGTGAATGTAGTTTAGAAAAAGCACTAATTACAGATAAAGTACTTGGGTGGATGTGGCATTTTGTATAGAGCGCTTTGAGTACTCCGGGAGAGTAGAAAAGCGCTATATAAGAATCAGTCCATTTACCATTTACCATTACTGTAAGCTGGCATCTGTGGTAAATGGTAAATGGCCTGTATTTATATAGCGCCTTTATGGTCCCTAAGGACCCCAAAGCGCTTTACATATCCAGTCATTCACCCATTCACACACACATTCATACACTGTGAGGTGTGAACTGTGTTTGTTTTTAACATAGCTCACGGTGGAGAACAGCTGCTGACATAATGTGGATCCGAAGATCCATAATTGGCCTACCTGGGGTCGAAAGTCTCGATAAATGCACGGCGTTTCGGCGGGTACACCGGCTTCAGCAAGTATGACGCTTATTTTGAGCAATGAAAAAAATTATAAGATATAATTTTATTTTTATATTTCAAAATCACAATAATCTTCCAATTTAGAACTACAAGTTAAAAAAAAGAACTAAACACAAATAAAATACACTTCAGCTAAATACTTCTAATTTATTTTCCCAAACCACCCGGAGCCGCAAAATAAAGACTAAAGAGCCGCGGGTTGCCGACCCCTGTCCTAGAGAATCGCCCGTCCCAGAAGATTAGTTTTTTAAATTGTAAAATGGTCAAAAGCTCATTAGACAGAGGTTCTAGTGTGAGCACAAAGTAATGAAAAGTAACAGGAGGATTAGCTCTAGTAATAGTTTGTATGATTTTTAAAGGCAACTGAAAGTTGTGTGGTTAGAAACCAGGAGTAATTTTTAAAGAGGAAACGGGTTAACTCTATAGAGACTGTTTCCACAGATTGACAAAATAATCTAGGACCTTTGACTAGGAAAAACTAATTATATCTGTTTGGATTTTACAGTGAGCAGTGAGGGAAGTCAGAAACGGGTTTAAACTATCATGCGGGGTGAAAAGAGGGTGTCAGGAAGTAAGGTAGGACAGTTCACAGCCTGGCGTAGATGCGAGGTGTTGTTTTAGAGCTTGACTTATTTGTTTGATTTTTTGTTGCGGATAGAAGTAATTATGCCACAATATTACATGAATATTGAAGAACACAATTGGAAGAATGCATGACATTCGTGTTGGGGTAATGGAAAGGGTTTATTTTGTCTATTATGGTTTCTCTCGCTACATTTTAGCAATTATTGTAAGTTGTTGTTGCTGGGTGCAGTCAGCAGCAGGTCCAGAATATTGTAGAAGAATTTCTTTTATTTACATTTTATTCACATTATTTTATTGTATAATGCCTTGGTGCCACTGAATTTTCGCATGTCTCAATGTCTCTCACACTCAGGCAGTTAGACAGATGGTGGGGGTCTGGAAAGGAAGTTGGGAGAAGCACACAACTCCAAAGGAAGAGTCTTTTGTCTGAGGTAGCAAGGGAGTGTGAACCTTAAGGTGTGAAACAGCTATATACTGCTTTTGTTCCTGTAGAAGGTATTTACACAGTCCTTCAGTTGACAGACTCAGGTTTGTAACTCCGAGCTCGGAAGGAGGAGAACAAAAACAATCATTTAACTTGTCAAGAGGAGAAATATTTTACTGCTATTGTTTGCTGCTATTTCTATAATCATCATTACCATTTCATGATTGATAGTGGTGTTGCATTCAGATGCATTCAGATGTTCAAATATATTGGTATTATATTAGTCTTTATTACAGGTTCAAGAAGAACCACTTTAAACTGTTGAGTTGAATCTA
The DNA here is from genome assembly GCA_029532605.1 of Oreochromis grahami. Taxonomy (NCBI): domain Eukaryota; kingdom Metazoa; phylum Chordata; class Actinopteri; order Cichliformes; family Cichlidae; genus Oreochromis; species Oreochromis grahami. Next base: position 8,937 of record JAQSNX010007877.1, read on the forward strand.
TAATTTTAAAGGCTTTTGAATGTTTTTATATTCTTACACTGAAGTCTTCAGTGGGTGAGAAAACTGAGCTGCAGCGACAGGAAGTCCATGTTTTTGAAGTTACATGCTTTTGCAGAAGTGAAACTGAAAGCAGATGCTGAGTGCAACTACTCTGAGTAGGTTATGAAACTGTATTAAGCTTTTAGTAGAGGCTCTTGATTAAACATTTACTCAACATATTACATATATAGTTCCAGTTAGGGTATTACATGTAAGGATGAGCCTCTGTTCTGGTGACAGGTCAGAAGTGCAACGGGTGAGATGAGAGAGCATTTAAGGGCGAGACACCCATACACACACAGACACAAATAGTGAGAGAGGTCACGACACGTACACAGCACGCACGCGCCCTCGCACGTGGACGCACACACAAATTAGATAGACTCATTTAGTAGGTAAGAGTTGAAATACGTTTTGCTATGGCTGCAAAGTCAGTGCGTACGTGTTAGTCTGTTCCAGGAAGTACACCAGATGTCCCAGAGATAAGCGACAGCGGAGGCGAGCGTCCGAGGATGGAGACAGGAAGCATCTGCCTTCGACGCGAAGATGATGTTCTTTTAAACTATGTTAAAAGTCATTGTGGTTTAGGCTGACGTATGCTGTATTAAATCTGCCTAGCAACAGAAGAGGGGGCGGTGCAATTCTCACCTCTATAAAGTCTTTGTTTTGACTTTTGTAAGACAGTTCAATACTGATTGGGTTATTGAACTCACACATGTGTAATTCGTTAAAATGCCATCTAATTGCACCCGCCCGGATCTGTGCTTATTTTTGGATTCCTCCTCAATATTTTCGAACCTTGACATTTGGGGGCTCGTTCCGGTGAGAGAGGGGAATGTTGGTATAGATGGAGAGATCCGGGGTCCGTGGTGATTAGACGGGCAGATACGCGTCAGTGGTCTGAAGTGAGAGACAAGCCGGCTTATACATAGGTAAGGCACATACCTGTTGAATTTTCCAAAGTGTGCCAGAATTGGACATGACAAAATGAAAGTCTACTCACTGAAAATTACTGGTGAATGTCTGTTTTGAGTTTGATGGTAATCTCATGAGCATGCTGGTTGAAGTAATGATAAGTTATAAGTAAAAGTACTGGGTTCAAGTCCAAAAGAAAAGGAAAAGAATTAAAGTGAGTTCGAGTCTCACGTAGAAAGTAGGGAAATTGGTCATTTCTGTGGGTTCAAGTCCCCTATGTCCACAAAGGTAGATCTGCCTCAATCTTAATCCTGTTTTGGGCTTAGATTGTTGTTTCAAATTATTCTAAAGTTTTCTAGAACGACAGCGGCGTCTGTTAAGAAGCGCATTTTTCTCCTTGGTAACGCTTGCGCCTGGGCAGGACGCTGACCCTTGACCTACCGGCGAGTAGGGATAGTACCGTCGACAGCGGGGGAGGACTTGGGAATCTCCGAAATTGCTAGGGGTTCAAGTCCCCTATTCTTGCGCTTTTTTGGCTATCTCTAAATTAAGTCAGGGCTAGAAAATCTGGACAGAGCAGTTCGAGTCTGGTCTGGTGAATTGGTCGCAAAAAACCTGGGGTTTGCCCGTTCGAGTCGGTTATGGTAAATTTATCGAAATTATATAGGTTTTAAGAGGCCTAAGAAACCTGTGCAGTTGTAATTAATAAGACGTCTGTAATATAAAACATGAGATCTATGTGTGACATCAGTCTCTGTGTAAGCAGTGCACGGCCGGATGTGCACTGATGGTGTGTGAGAATGTAAATGAGCAGCGGTGACGCACAGAGAGGGTGGTTCCAGTTTAAGAGTGTTATTGAGCTTTATAACTATTGTTTGAAAAATGGCTAAAAGCCTGTGACTGAGATGCTGGTTTTGCTCACTACAATTGTATACATAGAGTTTGAAGTCATTACAGTGGATGTATAGTATAAGATTTAAAGAAATTAGTTTACTGCTGAACTGTATATAACCATAATCCTTATCATTGCATTAATTATCATTCATCAGAGCATTGATTGAAGCTGCTGGCATTATGTTATAATTTGTATTACAGGGGTTATCATAATCAAATTATAGGTGCAGTTATAACCACTTTAAAATGATTGAGTTAAATATATATATCAAAACTCATATGCTGAGTATATTGTTACAGTAAAATAGTAGCTGAGCAAAGGCCTGAATGTATTCAGCTTCTTGTTGCATTTGAGTTTGCCTAGTTACAGGTGACAGAAGGAGAGGACAAGTTCATGGTGACCTCAAAGGCCTGAGATCATCACCATATTCGGAAGAGGATGCCAGAAAGAGGAACCTCTGTGTTTGCATTTAATTCTTAAAATACATGAATGTTCTGTACATGCAAATTATGTGCTTGTAAACGCAAGAAGGGGCGTTACAATACCCTGATGTTATAAAAGCAATCTGAAGTGTATTTTTGGGTGGGGATTTACAACTGATGTTTTGCAGTTTACATCTCCCCACGCTGCGTGCATTCATTAAAATCAATTGTTTGATCAGCCTCTTTTGGACCATCATTGTTTTACTCTCGTCCTCAATTTCGGACCCTTAACAATAGTCATTTACTGAGTGTTGACATATTGTGAGATTATTCTGTTATCATATGTTAACTTATATATGTAATCAAAGTAGTTGAATTATGATACTGCTGTAGATCATATTATACCCCTTAATATAGAGTGTGTGATCAGTATGTAGTTTTAGTTTGCATTATACTTCTGACTTAAAAGAGTGTGAAAATCATTAGATCTATTTGATTGAGATCAAATAGATCTAATGATCAAGCCGTAAGAGAGAAAGAATGTGAATGTTTAGGTTTTATGACTAGGAGGGGGCCACTAGAGGCTATAAAAGGCTGAGTAACCCGTCACCATTTTGAGACTTGCTGTGACCCTCTGCAGGCAGGTCTCCCCATCATGATGGTTCTTATGCTCTTAAGTGTTGAATTATATGGAAATAAATAATTGTTGATTGAGCATTTATACACCGGGTATTGTCCTTCCTTCAGCCCAAAGATGAAAAGAATTGGGAGATTTTAACAATATGTATATAGATTGAGTGTATTGTACAGTACCTAAGACCATTATATATTTTCTTGTAGTAACCTCTCTTGAGCCATAAATGGTGGTGTGTTTTATTTTTCCAGTTATGTGTGTGGTGAGAAGCTGTGAGGATGATGAGAGGTTTTAGATTTTATTTTTTCTTTTCATTTTGACTGGGTCTTTTGATTGTGGAAGCCATGTCCAAAATACTCATAGGAAAGCGTATTTTGAGGTATTTTAACTGTGTGAATGCTGTCAGTATTTGATTTGAGTGACTCTGCATGATTCGTCTGAGTGAGAGAAAAGGCAGGGTGTGTGAGACGATTCATGATGTCCGAAAGAGGTTAGAACATTTAAAAGTGTGTATGAAATATATATTTCTTTTGTGATGTAAAGTAGGATGTTTTAAAGTTTGAAAGTGCTTTTAATTCAAGAAATCCATGAGTGAGGCTATGAGAGGTTGAGTTTATTTTTTTCTGATTGAAAACACATAAGTGGGTGTACCAAGTGTATACACTTAAGAGGTTATTGGGTGACTGATGCTACAAAACTGACCTAAAGAATGGTGATGTGTGAAGAAGTGTTAGTTGTCCTGATGTTTGAAAGAGCTCTATTTAAATGTGTGTGAGTGAAATGAGGGTGTATTGTTTTAGATCAAGATTTAGTAGAATTACTGATTGTTTGTAGACTGTGAGATTCAAAGGGAGACAGAGTTTGCCTGTGGCCTGCAGAAAGTCTCTGCAGAGTCTGCAAAACAGGAAGTGTGTGTCTGGGACAGGAAACGCATGTCCATAAATGGTAACTGAGGGTGTAAAGAAAGAACACAGAGAGACAGACGAGTCAAACTCGAGGGAGATGAAGCAAAATGGAGATTTTAAGATGAAAAATGAATATGATACTAATTATATGCTTTAGTGTGCCAATACAGGTGGACTTCTCTCAACATTGGAACCTTGAGTACGGCGGCAGAACAATAGATTAATAGAATTGGGAGAAAATAAGCCAGTCTTTGGCTCGAACTTGTGCAGCTTGATCTCTCACTTTGTCCTTGACCCTGAGAAGAAGCTTAAAGGACAGTCAATTTCCTGATGAAGACTGACAGAACATCGTGGACTTGAAGAATTAACTGAAGTCAAAAGGCAGTGCAAGTGAAAGTAGTAACACTGACGACGACTGATGAGTCCAGCAGTATGAAAGAAAGCACGTGATGCAACATGCATGCTGGTGAAGAACAGTGTGATGTGTCTGCTTGAAGGCACTGACTCTCATATTTGCCATGCTTGGAGCAATCTTGGAAGAGAAGAATGGAGAAGAAAACAGAACAAATGAAAATAAGACTGAAGGCACGGAATGTGATATTTTGCCATGCTGGGACTTAACCTAAAAGGAAAGACTGTAAAAAACAGAAGGAACAGACTGTGTTTCCTGGAGCTTTGAAGCCCGAACAGGACACTGTGAATGAAAAAGGGACCAGTGAGAGATGAACCTGGACGAGTTTGACTGCGAGAATATAGGATATGATTGGATTGAAATTGAAGCCTGAACTCATGATTGTTTAGGGATGTCCACCACATCACAACAAAGAGGTAAACACGAATAGAAAACACACATATACAAATTGTTACATGTGAAATTATTTTGAAATGAATCAGAAGTGAGATAGTTTGAATCTAAAGCTCAGTGAAAAGATGCATAAATTAAAATATGAATATATAGGATGCAATGAAGATGCAGCTTACACTTAATTAAGATGATCACATGACATGCAATGAAGAAAGCAGCTTACACTCAACTAACATGAAATGCAATGAGGAAAACGCTTACATTCATATTCATGACACAAACATGACATAACTGATATTTGTGGCAGGAAAGAGAGAGAAGTGGGTTGTTTAAGCAATGATGATAATAATGAAAATGTCTTAGTTTTGTTATTTTCAGGAGTAAAGCAGACCCGGATCAACTCTCCAGATCCAGCAGTCGGAAGAAAATCATAGGTTAACATCAATGGATATGTTAAGGCAAGTTTCTGGTTGAATTGTTCACAGCATGATGTGTCCATGAACCTGAAAAGCAAGCCCTAACTCCTGGCTGAAGACCAGGAGGGTGGTTATTTAAGGTGGGAAATTCAAATTTGGGTTAGTAATTCGGGGAAAGAGAAAACTGACTGTTTAACTGGAGAGTTGAGAAGGTGTCTGAGAGACTGCGAAGCCATAGATGCAAAATACCACACACAAACAGAAAATGCATTAACCTTACAAAGACAAGCTCATGAAGCTTGTCTAATCAAAGCTTAATGCATAGAGATATTGATTGAAAACTTGGCTAAGAACACAAGCATATGCATGAAGATCAGCTTGCTACTTGTATGAGTGAGAGAATGGTGTGAATGTTTAATAAAATAGGTGGAAAAACCAAAAGAAAAGTGATTAAAGTAATTTATAAGAGTGACTTAGGAGTGCTCTCATACGGAGTAAATAAAACAAGTGATTAGTATAGAAAGAAAATGAAAATAATTCAATAATGTGATAAGGTGTAAACGTGTATTTCTCTTGTCAAGTTGGCTGTTGAGCAGTGAGTCACTATGCAAACTAGAAAAATTTGCATTTCCTGCGAAAATGCAGTGTGGATGCTTTAAAAGCTGAAGCTGTCTGCTGAAACTAGCAGAAAAAGCTGAAAAATTGCAAAAATTGTAAAAACTTTGCAGAAGCAAAGGAACTTTGCTAAAATGTAGTATCTTAGAACTGCAAATCTTAGAAGAATACTTGGCAGAAATACAATAGCATAGCAGAACTTAGCAGAAATATTGTAACTTATCAGAAACACGATAACTTCTCAAAAATACAAGAATTTAGGAGAAATAGTATAAGATAACAGAAAGAATATATTTAGCCAAACATTCTTAAACATTACAGAAATAGTATGATTTAGAAAAACAGTACAACATAGCAGAAATGCTGTGATTTACCAGAGACACTGTAATATACTATGAATATTGTAATTTTAAATAAATACTATGTTTTAGCAAAAATACTCCAGTTTAACATACATATTATAACATTTTATTTTATTTTATAAAATAAAATAAAAATACATTTAGAAACACAAATAAGAACAGCCAACAGATACACACAAAATCAAATACGGATACACAAATTAACAAATGTACAGAGACACACACACACACACACACACACACACACACACAGGGTAAATGCCAGTCAACCAGTCTGAATATATTATATTTTTATCCAACAATGAGATGCTGCCCAAAAAAGGGTCTTTGTGTGTGTCTTTCTCTCTCGCTCTCTCTCTCTCTCTCTCTCTCTCTCTCTCTCTCTCACTCACACACACACACACAAACACACACACAAGATCCAATTCAGTCAACCAGTCTAAATATATTAAATTTGAATCTTACAATGAGATCATCCCATAAAAAGCCTTTCTCTCTCTCTCTCTCTCTCTCTCTCTCTCTCTGTCTCACACACACACACACACACACACACACACACACACACACACACACACACACACACACACACACACACACACACAGGAGAGAAGAAGTTTCTAGCTCAGTCAAGCAGCCTGGGAGCTGCTGAATTTGAATCCACCAATCAGAGAGCCTGTGCACTTTTTCCCGCCAAAACAGGTGCACCCAGCACAGAGAGACACAGGATTTTTGCAGTCTTTTTCTCATAATGACGACTCCCCTCAAACAAATGACCATAATTTCCTAACCGTAGGGGCTAGAACGGTCATTCATACACCGTTTTGTTCAGAAGAGATGGGGGAATCTTAAAGTGTTGACAATTTATCATTAAAATATGAATTATTAAAGATATGTGACTTGTAATGCACCATAACTGAGTAGAGCAAAGCAAAAACTGCCTTGACTTGTCCTCAAACAACGCTTTCTAACTCTAAATCTATTTGGAGTATCAATATCATTCTTTCACC
>JAQSNX010007878.1:0-15857 GCA_029532605.1 Oreochromis grahami
CATTCAAAACGGCATGGTTTTGCCCCTTCCACCCCACAGCCGGACGTCGACTTCTAATTCGCCGGCTGTGGTGAGTGAGGACTCTTTTCCGTTTTCGGACTGTGTGACTGTTTATTCCGGGGCTGTGTTTTGTGTGGCAGATACTAACGTGAACAGCTATTCACCTGTTCAGCAGCCTCCAGTAGCTCACTTAGCTGCCCAGCTTCCAGGAGCTCACTTAGCTGCCCAGCCTCCAGTAGCTCACTTAGCTGCCCAGCCTCCAGTAGCTCACTTAGCTGCCCAGCCTCCAGTAGCTCACTTAGCCGCCCAGCCTCCAGTAGCTCACTTAGCTGCCCAGCCTCCAGTAGCCCAGCTCAACATACCAACAACAACCTCTTGGGACCCAGTACAATACTTAAGCCGTCGGGCATGATTGCGGATGCCGTCCAGGTGCATCTGCCTTCCCGGTACGGCACCGCAGACCACGCCCCGCCACAGGGATCTGCTCAATATTTATGAACTATGAACAAAGAAGAGTACTGTCAAACACACTGCCAGTGCATTCAAAGCATGCCTGGATAGAAAAACCCACATGAAACAATAAACCATCAGTCATGGATTGGCCTCCCCAGAGCCGGGACATCAACGTTATTGAAGCATCGTGGTATCATCTTCACAGAGAACAGAACGAAAGGGCTCCAAAGAAGAGCTCTGAATGTCCTTCAAGTCTGGAGAAATATTCCTGAAGACGTCTCAAAGAAACTACAAGAAAGCTGTCTGATTTCTTTCTCGTGTTATGGTGTAAAGATTCATTTGCTTTTTGTGCTTAGGAGTTTTTGTCTTCTGTTCTCATACTGATCCCCTATCAGGAGCTCAGTCTGAGTAGAGTTCTCTTTTTTCTCCTATTCATCGGGTCCCAATATTTGGGCATATTGGGACCCGATGAATGTAAAAACAAAGAATTACTAGATTTTTATTTTTTTACCTGATTTTTGTTTCTAAGAAAAATGAGAGAGTATAATGTCCTCGTAATGTCATGATCCGGAGTCTGTGACTCCGTGTTTATGTTTTAGTTTATTATTATTCTGTGGTTTTGGTTACCTTGGGTGTTTGTACTCTTCTGTTTCATGGTTCTTGTTGCTATGTTCTGTGTCCCCCAGTCTGTGTTAAGTTGGTGTGTTATGTCATTGCGTGTATGTGTTTCCTGTTTTACTTTGAAGGTCCGTGTCTGTTTTCGGTGTGTTCAGGTTACTTTTCCCCTGTCTCGTCAGGTCTGATTACTTGTGCCCTCCTTTTGTGTCTCATTCCCTCGTTATCCTTCTGTGTATTCTAACCTCATGTCTGCCTCTGTTAGTTGCTGGCTCGTCTGCGTTATTTGGTATGTTATGTTCTGCGTCTCTCCGTCCGTCATTCTGTGTATTTCCCCGTGCCTCCCTGCATCTCTGTTTCTGTTAGTTTTTCCCAGTTCAGGTTTCTTAGTTTTACGCTCATCCTCGCCATCTCTGTTGGATTTACTTTTGGGTAATAAACTCACTTGCACCAGAGCTGCCGCATCTTGGGTCCTTAATAATTCACACATGGCTTGCCCCGGCAATCCGTGACAGCACGAACCAGCCAGCATGGACCCAGCGGCTTGCAACCCATCTGAGGAGCTCAAGGATGACATCATTTTCAATGTGGAGAACCTTCTCGGCTTGTGGCTGGAACACCCCCCGGAAGAGCTTCGCCGCGCAGTGGAAAGCCGGCTACAACGGCTCTTTTCCGGCCTGCCATGGCTGTTGGAGTCGCTTCCCCCGACCATGCAGGCCTTTCTCCACCTCACACCACACCTATTCTCCGCCACTACTATCTCGCTGCCCGACCCGCCGGATGTGGTTTTGCCCGGCCCGTCGGAGCCATCTGCGGGGAAGAAACGGCGATCGCGCCGCCGGCGCGCCACCCCACAGCCGGACGTTTCGGACTTCTAATTCGCTGGCTGTGGTGAGTGAGGACTCTTTTCCGTTTTCGGACTGTGTGACTGTTTAATCCGGGGCTGTGTTTTGTGTGGCAGATACTAACGTGAACAGCTATTCACCTGCTCAGCAGCCTCCAGTAGCTCACTTAGCTGCCCAGCCTCCAGGAGCTCACTTAGCTGCCCAGCCTCCAGTAGCTCACTTAGCTGCCCAGCCTCCAGTAGCTCACTTAGCTGCCCAGCCTCCAGTAGCCCAGTTAGCTGCCCAGCCTCCAGTAGCCCAGTTAGCTGCCCCGCAGCAGTCTCCAGTGCTCCCAGCTTCACCCTCAGTGCAGTCTCCAGTGCTCCCAGCTTCACCCTCAGTGCAGTCTCCAGTGCTCCCAGCTTCACCCGCAGCTCAGTCTCCAGTGCTCCCAGCGTCACCCGCAGCTCAGTCTCCAGTGCTCCCAGTGCCGCCTGTAGTTCAGGCCCCAGTGCCGCCTGTAGTTCAGGCCCCAGTGTCCCCTGTAGTTCAGGCCCCAGTGTCCCCCGTAGCTCCAGTGTCCCCCGTAGCTCCAGTGTCTCCCGTAGCTCCAGTGTCCCCCGTTGCTCCGTCGCTCATTCCGTCACCAGTCTCACACACTCACCTTATGCAGGGAGAAAGTCCAAGTTCCACCCAGGGAGATTCTTGCGCTTTAGCTGCTTCAGGCGAAGTAATGCACTCCAGGGCCTCCCCAGAAGCTAGGTTTCACCCCCCAGCTGTTTCTGGACCCCTGAAGATTAAGCAGCCCTCAGAGAACTCCTCCGTGTCAGTGTTGCCTGGGCAAAGCCAGTGCTCAGTGCATTGCCAGCTGCCTCTATGCAGGCTAGTGGACTCTTTGCTTTGTGTCTCTGCTGGAGGGTCCGAAGGACCGCTCCGGCCTTTGCCTCGTGTCTCCGCTGGAGGGTCCGAAGGACCGCTCCGGCCTTTGCCGCTCGCTGGAGGGTCCAAAGGCCTCCGGCCTTGCCTCGTGTCTCCGCTGGAGGGTCCGAAGGACCGCTCCGGCCTTTGCCTCGTGGCTCCGCTGGAGGGTCCGATGGACTGCTCCGGCCTTTGTTTCCTGTCTCCGCTGGAGGGTCCGAAGGACCGCTTCAGCCTTCGTCTCGTGTCTCCGCTGGAGGGTCCGAGGGACCGCTCCGGCCTTCGTCGTCAGCCTTCGCTGGAGGATCCAAGGGACCCGTCCAGCCTGCAGCGCCTCCGTCTCCGGCTTCCACGCCGCCGCCTGCAGCGCCTCCGTCTCCGGCTTCCTCGCCGTCGCCTGCAGCCTCTTCGTCCACGCCAGCTGCAGCCTCTTCGTCCACGCCAGCTGCAGCCTCTTCGTCCACGCCAGCTGCAGCCTCATCACCCTCGCCAGCTGCAGCCTCATCACCCTCGCCAGCTGCAGCCTCATCACCCTCGCCAGCTGCAGCCTCTGCCTCAGCGTCGCCTGGTCCTGGTCCGTCTGGGTCTGCAGCTAACTGGCCACTTTCCAGGACACTGGCCAGGCGACATCGCCGCCGTGGACGGCCCCCGGACCTCCTTCGCCTGTGTTGTCGCTGTTGCCTTCCGCACGGCCGGCCCCCTGAACTGTCCGGGCTCCTGTGTTGTCGGCCCCCTGAACTGTTCTGCTTTGGACTTTTTCTTGTGCTCGGGGGTGTTTCTTTTTCTTTGGGTTTCGGACTCGTGTTTTGTTTTTTGGCTTTCTGGTGCTCCTGTTTTGTTTTGCCTTGGGCCCTCCGTCCTGGGCCCCTTCCGCCCGCCCTGGTCGGGTTGTTTTTTTGTTTTTCTGGCTGTTTTGTTTTTTGTTGGGCTGTCTGGAGCCAGCCTTTGAGGGGGGGCGTCCTGTCATGATCCGGAGTCTGTGACTCCGTGTTTATGTTTTAGTTTATTATTATTCTGTGGTTTTGGTTACCTTGGGTGTTTGTACTCTTCTGTTTCATGGTTCTTGTTGCTATGTTCTGTGTCCCCCAGTCTGTGTTAAGTTGGTGTGTTATGTCATTGCGTGTATGTGTTTCCTGTTTTACTTTGAAGGTCCGTGTCTGTTTTCGGTGAGTTCAGGTTAGTTTTCCCCTGTCTCGTCAGGTCTGATTACTTCCAGCTGTGCCCTCCTTTTGTGTCTCATTCCCTCGTTATCCTTCTGTGTATTTTAACCTCGTGTCTGCCTCTGTTAGTTGCTGGTTCGTCTGCGTTATTTGGTATGTTATGGTCTGCGTCTCTCCGTCCGTCATTCTGTGTATTTCCCCGTGCCTCCCTGCATCTCTGTTTCTGTTAGTTTTTCCCAGTTCAGGTTTTCTTAGTTTTACGCTCATCTTCGCCATCTCTGTTGGATTTACTTTTGGGTAATAAACTCACTTGCACCAGAGCTGCCGCATCTTGGGTCCTTAATAATTCACACATGGCTTGCCCCGGCAATCCGTGACACGTAAGTGGATATCAAGCCCTTGTAGAGCTAAATTGAGTGTTTTGGTCTAAATAACCCAAAATGGGATGTCCACATATGTGGACGGCAGGTCCTAGGAGGTTAATGCTACCTGTTCTGATCTGTCTCCCCAATTTCTTTAATTGGAAGTTGGAAGGGGTCCAATTCCGCTGCAGGCAACTGCAAGTGATAAATAAAGTATCTTCATCATTATCATCATGTTTGCCCATGAGCCAATAACTATTCAATGAGAGGTACTTTTAACAGCTCCCTTGTTTTTCAAGTGGCCGCCACCACAGATGGCTGATTGATTGCACAGTTTTCACATCGGAGGTCCTTGCTGACACAGTCCTTCCTTTTTCCAGGTTTGGGACCTGTGCCAGGAGTACAAACAGTTTGTGATTCCCTGAACCGTAAACATAAATATATATGCAAAAATAAAAACCTGGCAGTGAACCATTGCCAGGTGAGTGAGTTAACCACTACTGAAAAATGTTTAATATAGTTAGAAACACAACCGAATAATAGTTATAATGCGGGCATTTTCTTTAAGGTGCAACTGTACTATTGTTAGAAAGCCAGTATCCAGTTGCTGTGAGTGGCGACATCAAAGGTATGTTCCACCAGATACGCCTTTTGCCAGCAGACAAACCAGTGCTGTGCTTCCTCTGGCGGGACATGAAGAGGAATGAAGAGCCGACGATCTATGAATGGCAAGTGCTACAATTTGGCACTACATGCAGCCCCCGCTGCGCCATCTATGCACTACAGCAGCACGTCCGGGACACTTGTAGGTCCAATCATGACCTTGTCGATTGTGTAGAGCAGTCGTTCTACGTGGATAACTGCCTCCGCAGCACCCACTCCCAAGAGGAAGCTATGGTCCTAGTCGACAGTCTGCGCCAGCTGCTCCACACCGGGGGCTTTGAGATACGTCAATGGGCCAGCAACATCCCTGCTGTCATTGAACATCTTCCATCCAATGTCAGATCTGAGAGTAGTGACCTATGGCTCTCTCAGTTTAGCACAGACCTTTGGGAGCCAACTCTGGGACTGACATGGGATTGCCTTCGTGACTCCTTCAAATACAGACATCGAATGGGGGAGAGAACTGAACCCACACTGAGGAACGTCTATAAAACACTTGCGTGTCAGTACGATCCGCTAGGTTATATAGTACCGTTCACCACACGGGCCAAGATTCTGGTACAGGATCTTTGGAAGGAGCAGCTCAGCTGGGACGACCTGATCCAGCCACCTAGCCTTCGTGACAGATGGCTTGCCTGGGAAAAGGAGATTCCTGATCTTATCCAAATGGAAATCCCCAGATGTTATGCACCAGCGTCTGCTGATTCATCTGCTTCAAGTAGAGATTTTCACATCTTTTGCGACGTTTCCGAGAGAGCATATGGGTCTGTCGCTTACCTGCGGACAGAAACTGCTCAGAAGGAAATCTATGTCGCCTTTGTAATGGCTAGATCCCGGGTGGCTCCAAAGAAACAGCTGTCCATGCCGCGGTTGGAACTGAGTGCCGCTCTCACTGGTGCACAACTAGCTGGTCTCCTTCAAGCTGAGCTCACGCTGCCCATCCGAAAGGTTATTCTCTGGTCCGACTCCACTACCGTTCTCCACTGGATCAAGTCAGAATCTTGCAGCTATAAAGTTTTTGTGGGCACGCGGGTGGCAGAGATCCAGAGTCTTACAGATGGGAGTACCTGGAGATATGTGGATAGCGCGAATAACGCTGCTGATGACATTACAATTAATTTAATTAATTTAATTACATCAATTATGGTGTTCCACAGGGTTCAGTGCTAGGACCAATTCTATTTACATTATACATGCTTCCCTTAGGCAGCATCATTAGAAGACATAGCATAAATTTTCACTGCTATGCAGATGACACGCAGCTCTATCTATCCATGAAGCCAGATAACACACACCAATTAGTTAAACTGCAGGAATGTCTTAAAGACATAAAGACCTGGATGGCCGCTAACTTTCTGCTTCTTAATTCAGATAAAACTGAGGTTATTGTACTCGGCCCTGAAAATCTTAGAAATATGGTATCTAAGAAGATTCTTACTCTGGATGGCATTACCTTGGCCTCCAGTAACACTGTGAGAAACCTTGGAGTCATTTTTGACCAGGACATGTCCTTCAATGCACATATTAAACAAATATGTGAGACTGCTTTCTTCCATTTGCACAACATCTCTAAAATTAGAAATATCCTGTCTCAGAGTGATGCTGAAAAACTAGTTCATGCATTTATTACTTCCAGGCTGGACTACTGTAATTCACTATTATCAGGATGTCCTAAAAACTCGCTGAAAAGCCTTCAGCTAATCCAAAATGCTACAGCAAGAGTAGAATGGGAGTAGTAAAAGTAGAATGGGAGGCAGAGCCTTCAGTTTTCAGGCCCCTCTTCTGTGGAACCAGCTTCCAGTTTGGATTCGGGAGACAGACACTATCTCTACTTTCAAGATTAGGCTTAAAACTTTCCTTTTTGCTAAAGCATATAGTTAGGGCTGGACCAGGTGACCCTGAATCCTCCCTTAGTTATGCTGCAATAGACATAGGCTGCCGGGGATTCCCATGATGCATTGAGTTTTTCCCTTCCAGTCACCTTTCTCACTCACTATGTGCTAATAGACCTCTCTGCATCGAATCATCTCTGTTATTAATCTCTGTCTCTCTTCCACAGCATGTCTTTCATCCTGTTTTCCTTCTTTCACCCCAACCGGTCGCAGCAGATGGCCGCCCCTCCCTGAGCCTGGTTCTGCCGGAGGTTTCTTCCTGTTAAAAGGGAGTTTTTCCTTCCCACTGTCGCCAAAGTGCTTGCTCATAGGGGGTCATATGATTGTTGGGTTTTTCTCTGTATTTATTATTGTGCTATCTACTGTACAATATAAAGCGCCTTGAGGCAACTTTTGTTGTGATTTGTATATAAATAAAATTGAATTGAATTGAATTGAATTGAATATAGATGGGTCACTGTAAAAATCGTAAAACTTTTTTTATAGCCGGAAAACAAAACTTTCGATTTGTCTCATTGTCGTGTCTTTAACTGACTAAGGCTACGTTCACACTGCAGGCGAAAGCGCATCAAATCCGACTTTTTCGACCCTATGTGACCCATATCTGATCATGGTATGACAGTGTGAACGGCACAAATCCGATATTTTCAAATCTGATCTGGGTCACTTTCGTATGTGGTTGTCAATAGAAAATTGTACTTAGTAGTCAGTATAATCTTTTAATAATATAAGTTTGCATATGATAGAATACTGCATGATGACCTCTTTATAACTCAGACTGTTTTGATTCACTGTGACCCGTTATCATGCAGGGAAGGAGCAGTACCTGCTAGATAAGAGCTTAATAAGCAGTTTCACTTTGTACCAGGTAGAGGAGCCTCTCCTGGCACACGCGCACACACACACAGACACACACATATCCGCACATGCTCACGCATCAACATTCCACTGAACAAACGTATTCACTGTTGTATTACTCTTCTTGTGTATAAATAAAGACCAGGGCAGTGGCAGAGTGCAAGTCTCGGAGCCCTCACTCCAAGTGCGAGTGCTCTGTGACTGCCCTTGCATGCAAGTAAAACTGTGTGTTTCTCCTCTCTGATTCTCAGCTGAAGAAGTGTCTTAGAGTACATCTCTTGACAGTAGTACTTAATCCGATACATATCCGATGTTTTAGAAAGCGACTGCTGTTTGAACGGTCATGTCGCATTAAATCCGTCTTTTACGTCATTGACACAAGACAGACGCCAATTATCAGCGCCCGAGAAGACATCGCGAACGCTTCCTGGCCATCCAGTGTAGATGTTAGTGAAACTGTTGGGAAGACAACGTGAACATTTTATTTCCATCCATCCATCCATTCGCTTCCGCTTATCCTTTTCAGGGTCGCGGGGGGCGCTGGAGCCTATCCCAGCTGTACCCCGCCTCTCGCCCTATGACAGCTGAACATTTTATTTGTACTGTATAATCTGCAGATTCTGATAGAAATCTGCAACTATCCTTTGAAGCACCGCTCCTCTCTAAAACTGCAATAAGGATCATTATTAGGTTATTTACATTATTATGTAAATAACAGAATAATTTAAAGCAAAAATTGCACAGTAAAAAATGGAGTGTCAATATTTCAGAGTAAATCTATTTTAACCTAGATAGAGTATTTACAACTCTATGAGGAGTAAACCAGCTCTAACATCAGAGTTAAAAGTCAGTGTAAAGTTTGTTAGACACTCAGTGAAGACTTAACTCCAGACAGTGTTGGTTAGTACCAGTCGCAGGCGTGTGTGGTCTCAGAGCTCTGATGCGCATGGAATTTTCTCTGGAGAGTTGCTGCAGTCAGGTAAGTGAAGTTAACATTCCCATACTGGTAACATTGTTTAAACTGTATTTTTAAACTAAATAGCTCTTTATAGTTACACTGATGTTGAGTGAGGACATGTTAGCAGCATTTACCCATAGGTTTAATGATATTGTCCAGTAGCTACATGCTAGCAGTTGCTAAAAGTTCAGATGTTCGTTATCTCTCACTGAGTTAATATGAACCTAAAACATTTTAACTGTGTATTTCTTCTGAATGCTGTCTAAATAATATCATTGTCACATGTCTAATGGTACAGTTTGAACAACTAAATTAGCTTTTATTAGTAAGCTAATAATCGCTAATTAGCTTACATAAGCGAACGTACTTTCAGAAAAAAAAAAGAAAGAAAAAGGGGTAACATTACCATAAAGTTAACTTTACTGGTCTATATTATTTTAAGCAAATGCCAAAGGCATACACCAATTTAGAGTTTTACTCATTATTTAGTAAGAAATATGCATTTTGTATAAATTAACTGATAGCAATGTTAATGATATGTTAAGTAATATTAAGTAATGTTTCTATTTTATAGAAAGGTTTAAGAGTATACAAAAACCAAATCTCTGAGAGATGCAACCAGAAGACGGATGAGAAACATACTTGAGGCTGAGATGACAGAAACACATGGGTAAGAATCAAAAATGTAAGATATAAAGAAACATTTTTAACATTGTATTATTTTTAATTGTGATGTTCAATGCCAATTATTGAATTTATACATCAAGACATCTCCCCCTAAAAGTGTAAGAGTGATGTATGCGCAGGGGATTGTTGCTCTGTCTCCATGGATATGTAAGTAAAGGGGACTTTTCAACATTAAATACATAATTGCCCTCAGAAATGTTGATAACATAGTCCTTCTGCATTTATTTAATTACATAGGAACATTACTACGATCCAGAGCGGTTCAGGATACCTTGAATGGTCTTCAACCACCATGCAAAGAAAAGCTGCGGAGGAAAGAAGCGTCTCAGTTTGCAAATCTCCCAAAAGTAAGTTCACTTATCATTTAAATGATACTGATGTAATTTGTAGGCAGGATTCAATCAAATTGTTTTTTCTTAAGTTGGTGGGCCAGGCCATGGTCGATCCAGACCACTCACCACTCAGACAGTGTTATCAGATGAGGATGTAAGAGCAGCTATTGCTCTTTTGAGACACTCTGCTGATGAAGACATCCGTGAAAAGATGAAAGCTACCTTCATTTATTGGCATTCAATGGTCAACGATGAAAAGAATGCAGCAGATGTCTTCATAGGCCTGATGCGGTTTCTGGACACACCAGGACTGGTAAGACATCTTCATTTGTTGAATCACTGAAATATTCCATGGAGCTTGTAGTGTCAATGATTACACCTCGCTATGTTCTGTATTTTTGCATTACAGATAGAACAAGATTTCCGACTCCTGTTTTGTGAGGTCACTGCCAGCAAATCCTTGGAGAGGTGGCCCATCAATCTCAAAGCAAAGGTTGTAAAGGAAAGTCATGGACTTGTCTCCACCTCAGAGCTCTTGGAGTTAATGTGCAATGCTGAGTCAGGTACTGAAGTTGAGAATGGTATGATTGTGACTCATTTTATTTGCCATTGTTGGTTATATAGGTAATTCTGTCAATTGAATGTATTTTTGAAATAATTCTTTGTTTATTCGTCTGTAGGCTGGGACAGTGACATGTCTACTATCTTGCTGCTGCTACATCTGCTACCACCATTTGCACAAGGGTGAAAGAGACCAGGAAAGATGTCTGCATCTCATGCTGTCGATAACCTCATCAAATTCCCAAAGGTATGTTGTTTAAAATATACGTTCCATCACCTCTATTTTCATGGACAGTGAGGTGAGCTAATCTACTGTCAGAGGATAGTCACTTAATACTATTGTTTAATATGTTGTTGTAGGCTGGAACCAGTGTATAGCAGCATCTAGACAACAGCAGTCAGCCCTACCTTCTTGCTTGGGGATCCACAAGAAGCAGCATTCACACCTTCATTGTGATTGACAAGCATGCACTTCCATGTAAAGCGACAGGTTCAGTAGTGATGAACTCTTTAGGGCCCATTATGTCTTTGGTACATCATACAGTTCATCGCTGTCCAACTTTTTTCACTTTTCTGCAAACAACTATGACATTGGCGAAACGCCATATTGCTTTCTCTAGTGAGCATCATAGAACTGTATGCTAATGTGAATTGTAAGGGCTTGTTACGTTAATTAAATGACACTGAAATAAGAAACATAATAAATACTGTTACTTTAACCTGTATGTTTGTTATCATTTCCATAATATAGGATAGATCACAGTTATTTAGTAATATAGCATCATAAGATGAATATGAAAAAATAACACTACAGAGAAATAAAAAGGATATATTATTACACATCAGAGTGTTATTATTAAACTAAATTTGGAGTAAAAATAGCTCTATAAAGTGTAATCAAATTACTCTGAACAGTGTGAATAACCCTCAGTGTTAAATATTTTTACACATTTTGTTGTTAATTTTGACACTAAATTGAGTACAATTAACACTGAAAAGTTAACACTGGTCATAGAGTAAATTTAACTCTAATTTTGAGTGGGACCAAATGTTATCTGAAGCAGAGTTAAAATCAACTCTCTAAGTGTAAAATTGACACTTGGTTTTTTACTGTGTGGGAAACGTAAAGTCTGAAGTCTTTATATTAAGGGCCATCAGTCAAACAATATTGTTTGCTCTGGGTCTAAAGTTTAGACCTTTTAGAACACTTGTTTTGTTTTTAAATAGAAAGTTGTTTTCAGGTTTTGATGTGTGGTTTTGATAGGTTGGATATTTCATTCACACGTTATCATTTAGTGTTGCCTAATGTTGTTATCATTTAGTGTTGCGCAAAGAAGACGTCACACACAACGCACTCTGTTTAGACTCTAAACAGAGCGCGTTGTGTGTGACGTCTTCTTTGCGCATGCGGGCCGCTTTGAGCGTTCACACTATAAAGCACGTTTGCTGTCGCATTTTATTTGTAGTGTGAACAAGCAGACAAAAAAATCGTATTTGATCAAAAAATTGGAATTGCGCATTAAGACCTGCAGTGTGAACGTAGCCTAAGGCTGTGTGTGATTTTCCAATGAGTAAGAAAAACTGCAGCTCCATGATTAAATCTAATGTATACATTCAAGTAGGGCATGCAAACACTATATCTTTTATTGACTTTGATCCTCTTTTATGGGACAAACTGCCTGATGACCTGAGCTCACTTGGACATATTCAAAACAGACTGTTATCACTGTTTTCACTTAAGACATTTTAAGCCAACAGGATATTGTCCTTATGCCTGATTTTGTAAAGCAGAGTTTACATGCTATACAAATAAACTCACTATTCTTTTGAAGACATTCTGTTGAAGTGCTTTCTGAACAACAACCTGAGTAAGTGTGTACCTGCCTGCTGCATTTGCACACTGTACTGTAAAGTTTTGAGAAAAAAGAGAAAAAAATCAAATCCAGTTTGAGAACCAGATGATGGATACTGACAGGAACGTCGCTGTGAGCGCTAAACTGGTTATGTTTGTAAAGTTTGTAACATATATAGTAAACTCATCTTGGTAGTCTGAGTTAAAAATTTATAATTAACTTATAATAAAATAAATCCAACACATTTTGTCCCTTCAGTGTTGAGTTTCAGCTTCAGATCACAGAAATAATTTGAACAGTTTCATTTAAAAATTGAAATGTGAACATTCCTGTACTTAAATGAAATAGATAAGGGTTCAGTAAAAACTGTCAACAAGTTTATATTAAAATGATTTCAGCCACAAACGTTGGATATATCACTCACAGAGGGTGTTTCTATTTGTCAAAGGAGGAAAATATTCTTTCTATATTACGTTTTTATAGTTAAATAAATGTGCTCATTATCCTCGACCAACAGCTGAAATATGCTGAATAATATGCTGAAATATGCTTTCTGTCAATAACAGCCTGATGGTGTGACATAAATTGGTATAAAATACATACAAATCTTAAGTCTATACATAAATGAGACCTTATTGCTCACCTACCTGAACACAGATAAATTTTCCGATAACAAAGCACCACGCTCTCTTACAGGTGTCACCTTACTGACAGCACAACTTCCTGATTCTTCCAGCTTTGAGCCCTCAATCTGAAAACATTAATCTTGTTGGACAGTGGATCTGCAGCAGGCGTCTTTACATTTGAGTAATTATGGGTGTGGTTACTTCCTGACAACTGAGATCGCACAGCTCACTGAGATAACATCAGCTCAACATATATTTGGTTAATGACACCACTTTCTTACACCACCACAATACATTTTAAATCAAACAATCAACATGTTGAGTTGAAGACTTTCACCTTTAAGGATTGTTAACTGTTCAAGAATTACAGACATATTTGTACAAAGTCCCCCAATTACAGAGGCACAAAAATACCTGGTCGGTCATCTGACGAGCGGTTTCTTGCCAAATATAAATACCTGTTTCCATTTGTTGGAGCAACCTCTTACAGAAAAGGAGCAACTGAAAGGAGCTTTTTTCTATTTTTACTGTATTCTATGAGACCCACACTTCTCTTTTTGTAGTCATTATAAAGTCTCCCTCACATCTATCTTTTAAACTTGTCATCAAAATCAAGGCAAAGTTCGATTCAGTTCAGGTCAGATTTTTATATTGCACCAAATCACAACAATCAATCGACCCAAGGGACTTTATAAAGACCCATCAATGATAACAATCCTAACTAAGCTTGCTTTGTAAAGTTTTTAAAGGTGTATGCTGTCCAGCTGCTCCACCCTGGAATAAAGAACATTTCAAAGAAATCATTAAAAGACTGTGTAAGGATGGATGATAGAAAAACAAACAACCATATATAGATGGGTCTTTATACTTTATATTTCTCTCATTGTCGTGTCTTTAACTGATGAAAGCTGTGTGTTTTTCCACCGAGCCAGAAAAACTGCAGCTTCATGATTAAATCTAATGTATACATTCACAGCAAACATGCAAATGCTATACAAATGGGCTCTCGCCTACTTTACTACTTTTATGGACTTTGATCCTCTTTATGGGCCAAGCTGCCTGATGACCTGAGCTCACTCACACCTGTGGACGTATTCAAAGCAGACTAAAACCTTTCTGTTCATCCAGGCTTACGCTTAGGTGCTGTTGATTTGTTGTGTTTTTGCTGTTTTCACTGCCTTAAAGCACTGCCTGCTTTTTTAACACATTGAGATTACAAGTAATGACATAAGCAATTTAAATAAAATTCATTTTTTTGTTGAAGACAGTGCTAATAACATGAACCATGCTCATTTCTACAACGGTAAACAACAACCTGAGTAAGTTTTGAGAGAAAAAAAAAGGAAGAGATAAAAAAGGTGATACATACTCACAGTAATCATGTTTGTACAATATACGCGTTTGTGAGCACTCGAAGTAGAAGATAATTATATTGTACGAACAATAAAGTTATGTTTTTTCCACTAGATCATAATACATTATGTACTTTACATGGTGTATTTACAAACATGAAAAGTATTTGGCAGTCTGTGTTTAATTTATAATTAACTTTAGATCATAATAAATCTTTACAACACACTTTGTCCAATCAGAGTTGAGTTTCATCTGCAGATCACTGAAATAATTTAGGCTGTTTCATTTAAAAAAAAAAATCTCCACATTCCTGTAATTAAATTAAATATACAAGATTTCAACAATTAGTGTAAAAAACTTTATATAAAGTATTTAAAACTATTTAACTATTTAAAATGTCACCTTAAGGAGCACCAACAGTAAAATACTCACGTATGTCAGGGAAGGCCAGTGGCATATATCGATCACAGAGGATTCTTCTCTTTCCTAAACAGGAAAATATTCTTCTTGGATGAATTTTATAGGAGAAGTGCAATAGCTGCTGATATACGGGTGAAATATACTTATATCTATACATAAAGAAGACCTCATTACTTAGCTACCTGAGCTCAGATAGATTTTCCTATAGCAAAGCCTCATGCTCTTTCTTTACATACGACCTTACTGACAGCACAACTTCCTGATCCTTTTAAGCCCTCAAGCTTAAAAAAATACAAAAAAGCGAACACTTGAGTGACACTCAAGACACAGAGAATGTTGTAGCTGTTGAAATATTCCAGTTGTTGGAATGTGGGTCTGCTGCTGGAAGTTTTACCATGAGTAACTGGAGCTCTCTAAATGCATGAACTAGTTTTTCAGCATCACCCTGAGACAGGATATTTCAAGTTTTAGAGATGTTGCACAAATGGAAGAAAGCAGTCTTACATATTTGTTTAATATGTGCGTTGAAGGACATGTCCTGGTCAAAATGACTCCAAGGTTCCTCACAGCATTACTGGAGGCCAAGGTAATGCCATCCAGAGGAAGAATCTGGTTAGATACCATATTTCTAAGATTTTCAGGGCCGAGTACAATAACCTCAGTTTTATCTGAATTAGAAGCAGAAAGTTAGCGGCCATCCAGGTCTTTATGTCTTTAAGACATTCCTGCAGTTTAACTAATTGGTGTGTGTTATCTGGCTTCATGGATAGATAGAGCTGCGTGTCATCTGCATAGCAGTGAAAATTTATGCTATGTCTTCTAATGATGCTGCCTAAGGGAAGCATGTATAATGTAAATAGAATTGGTCCTAGCACTGAACCCTGTGGAACACCATAATTGACCTTAGTGTGTGAAGAGGACTCTCCATTTACATGAACAAATTGGAGTCTATTAGATAGATATGATATAAACCACTGCAGTGCAGTACCTGTAATACCTACAGCATGTTCTAATCGCTCTAATAGGATATTATGGTCAACAGTATCGAACGCAGCACTGAGGTCTTAGCAGGACAAGCACAGAGATGAGTCCACTGTCAGAGGCCATAAATCATTGTAACCTTCACTAAAGCTGTTTCTGTGCTGTGATGAGCTCTGTAAACCTGACTGAAACTCTTCAAATAAGCCATTCCTCTGCAAATTGATTCCTGTTAGCTGTTTGACAACTACTCTTTCAAGGGATTTTTGATATGAAAGGAAGGTTGGAGAGTGGCCTATAATTAGCTAGAGAGCTGGGTCTAGAGATGGCTTTTTAAGTAAAGG
>JAQSNX010007879.1:0-15435 GCA_029532605.1 Oreochromis grahami
AGTTTTTCACTTCCGGGAGAAGACTCGAGAACAAGAGAGGAAGAAAAGGAGTAATGTGAAAAAATGGCGCAGACAGAGCAAAGACTCCGGGACTGCGTATGTCGCCAATGTTGAGGTTGTTCGGCAACAACAAAACAACAAACTGTGGACTTTCCGGTAATTATTCGGAGCGTTTGAGTTGGACTTTCCGTATCCATTTGTGCTGGGTGAGCACGAGGCAAGTTTGGTTATGTTAGCTAGCCGGAGCTAGGCTAACGTCACAGTCCTTGCTGAAGGGGATACCGCCTGAACGGCCAGGAGTTTTGAGAGTCGTCTCGGGAGAGAGACGTTGGCTGTGTCCCAATTTTTTTTTTATTTTTTTTTTAATATTAAATTTTATTAAGAAACAGTATACAGAACATGTATACAACCAGAACAAAATTAACATATGCCAGGGGGTGGTATACAAAGAATTACAAACATTCAAATAATTTGTAATTACTACAAATAGTAATAGTTTTCATAGCCTTTTTGTTAAGTGACCCACTAATCAATTTTATGTAACATAAAACATCATTATAGTAATGTTTAAAATGAGGCTTATTGTTACTGTATTTGCATTTGTGAAAATAAAATTTAGCTAAGATAACTAACAAGTTTATTATAAAGTAAACATCTTCTTTTTTTTGCCTTTGAAAGAAACAAAATACAACATTTTCCCATTTCACAGTAAAGTCTTTATAGAGATGTCCAGCAATGAAACTACTGAAGTCTTTCCAAAATGTTCTAGCGTATGAACAGATCCAGAAGAGGTGTTGCACAGTCTCAGGATGGCTTCCACAAAATCCACAGTTCACATTTATGTCCCTTTTGAACTTTGTCATATAATGATTAGCAGGATAAAATTTATGCAGTATTTTAAATGAGACTTCCTTCACT
The DNA here is from genome assembly GCA_029532605.1 of Oreochromis grahami. Lineage (NCBI taxonomy): Eukaryota > Metazoa > Chordata > Actinopteri > Cichliformes > Cichlidae > Oreochromis > Oreochromis grahami. The sequence continues at coordinate 919 of JAQSNX010007879.1, forward strand.
TTATTCGTTACCAGATACTTGTTAGGAATTGTCCATACTCTTTTCCAGTTAATGTCGCTGACAAAGGAATTCCAATAAGAGACCACATGTGGAATAGTTAGAGATTCTGTCTGGAACAAAGCACGAACATTCTTATTACTTTTACTATGGTTTGTTAGGCAGATTCTTCCTATGTGTGAATCTAAAGGGTTGGGGAGAGAAACAGACGATATGCAAGATTGAATACCTTTACAAAGCATTATAATACCCGTAGGTATTGCATCAAATAATATGGCATATTCTTTGGGTGTGGCTGGAAATTTATAGGTGTTTAAGAATTCTGAATAGGACATAAGCTGCCCATTAGGATTAAACAGCTGATTTACTAAAATAATCCGTTTCTCAACCCACCTAGAAAAAAATAAAGATTTATTTTTATACACTATGTTCCTATTATTCCAAATTAAATACGTATGGGGTGTAAAGTTGTGTTTATATATAAGGGACCAAGCTAATAGAACTTGTTTGTGAAACATCGAAAGGTTTTCTGGAAGCTTATCTATATTATAATCACAACCTAAGATAAAACTTAGACCACCAAACTTAGAGAAAATGTAGTGAGGAGGGTCTGCACGCTTGAAGTACGCATTTCAAGTGCGATTACGTCACCGCCACGCGACGACGGCTGTCCCAATTCAAAGTGTACTTCAAATGCATGCTCCAAATGCGCCGTCGATTTCCCCAAATATTAAGCGTGGTCCGGTGCACGCTTCGTGGCCCCATATATCCCACAATCCATAGCGCGGCGGTGGGTGTGGATAATTTTGCCGCAAAATACGGCAGAAGGGAGCGGCCGAAGAGTGAACTGTTAAAGGTAAGTACTGAATATGATGTCACTTATTTATGTGCAAATGTTTAAGAACATTAAAACATGACTGTTGGCCACATGTCGGCAAAGTTATGTGACATTAGTGATGTTTGTACTTTCAGCGGTAACTTGGTTTTAAAGCCTCTACTTAAAAATATATATATATAGCTGACCTTAATCTTACAGAGAATGTGATGATTTTATGGATAATTAAAGTCAGTCATATATCCACAAACACAACAAGCTGAAAGTCAGTGATGCTCCTCGGTTTGCAGTCCTGAATATGACGGCACAAGCAGGATTCACTGCACTGTTAATGTTAGCTATGTTATATTGCTGCCTCTGTTCGGTGGTGTCGAGCCAAACGGACTTTAACGTGTGTTTGAACGAGCTGACGGTTCACTCGTTAAGCTGAAAGAAAGATGCTTTAATCACAGGAGTCACACATGTGTCCACTGGACCATCTGGAACTCTTCTTGTTTAGCACTCGTAATAACACAAACACTAAATCCTCCTTCTCTTGTGCTGTTTTGTAGCAGTGTGTACACCTGAGACTGTCACCTGTCTGTCTGTCCTGCACTCTCTCTCTGTTTCTTTCTTTCTGATTGTGGAATAAAAGTATGAACATGTATTTATAAGTTACACTTGTGTTTGAATCCTGCAGCTTATCACACATTTGATTTCCATGTGTGACGACTGCAAGTGTCCAGAGTGAGGACAGACTGAGGGACCCACTGCTGCACATCATCTGTGAGGCTTTGCACCCCTGATGATCCACCAGGACAAACTCAGCAGTGTGTGAGGAAGAGGAGGAGGAAGAGCCAGCAGCAGCTGACAGATGGAGAGAATAGACAGACTGTTCCCTGTTTGTGAAGGACTGCTAGGAAAGTTTAACATCACTAATTGTCTGTCCTGAATCAGTCTTATTAGGTAATGTTCAAATAATGTTATCATCCCAGTGTTTTCAGTGTGGGAGAAAGTACTCAGGGCCTTCAAGTTACACACTATGAAAGGCAGCAACAAGTTTAATATTCAGAAACCTAAAGTATGTATCAGCAGCAGAATGGAGCTAAAAATAAATGTTTGTTTCAGTTCTATGAAGCTTTGAGTATTTTGGATTAGTAGCACTGCTGTGTTTGTTGCATCATATTGCTGTAATTGTTTATATGCTTTATATATTCTGAGCTAAGTTGATCTATAGTGTTACATCATATTCTATAAGGATGTTATGTGTTTGTAGACTTTCTGCCCAGTTTGACCCATTTAGCAGAAGTCAGCCTGTTTAAGGCTCTGATATCTATTCTGTATGACTTAAAGCAGTTATGACATGCTCTGATTTTCTCACCCAATAAAGGAATATTTCATATATCAGTCTGATCTTCATTCTATCAGAAACGGTTATCACAGCTCGTACATTTTCTTTTTACACATATATGTAAGCACTGAGCCAAATTTAGTAATGCCAACATATTGAAAGAACAATGTTTGTGTCTTATATATAATACATCTGTATATACACTGTCAGAGATACTTGTCTTTGAGTGAAGATTTAAGGTGACAGGAGATATAATTAACTGCTACTTGCATGTTTGACCCAGAGTTCAAGCTCATATATATATATATATATATATATATATATATACATACAGGTCCTTCTCAAAAAATTAGCAAATTGTGATAAAGTTCATTATTTCCTGTAATGTACTGATAAACATTAGACTTTCATATATTTTAGATTCATTACACACAACTGAAGTAGTTCAAGCCTTTCGTTGTTTTAATATTGATGATTTTGGCATACATAACTCGTGAAAACCCAAAAGTCCTGTCTCAAAAAATTAGCATATCATGAAAAGGTTCTCTTAAACGAGCTATTAACCTAACCATCTGAATCAACGAATTAACTCTAAACATCTGCAAAAGATTCCTGAGGCTTTTAAAAACTCCCAGCCTGGTTCATTACTCAAAACCGCAATCATGGGTAAGACTGCCGACCTGACTGCTGTCCAGAAGGCCATCACTGACACCTTCAAGCAAGAGGGTAAGACACAGAAAGACATTTCTGAATGAATAGGCTGTTCCCAGAGTGCTGTATCAAGGCACCTCAGTGGGAAGTCTGTGGGAAGGAAAAAGTGTGGCAGAAAACGCTGCACAACGAGAAGAGGTGACCGGACCCTGAGGAAGATTGTGGAGAAGGACCGATTCCAGACCCTGGGGGACCTGCGGAATAAGTGGACTGAGTCTGGAGTAGAAACATCCAGAGCCACCGTGTGCAGGAAGTGGGCTACAGGTGCCGCATTCCCCAGGTCAAGCCACTTTTGAACCAGAAACAGCGGCAGAAGCACCTGACCTGGGCTACAGAGAAGCAGCACTGGACTGTTGCTCAGTGGTCCAAAGTACTTTTTTCGGATGAAAGCAACTTTTGCATGTCATTCGGAAATCAAGGTGCCAGAGTCTGGAGGAAGACTGGGGAGAGGGAAATGCCAAAATGCCTGAAGTCCAGTGTCAAGTACCCACAGTCAGTGATGGTGGGGTGCCATGTCAGCTGCTGTTGGTCCACTGTGTTTTATCAAGGGCAGGGTCAATGCAGCTAGCTATCAGGAGATTTTGGAGCACTTCATGCTTCCATCTGCTGAAAAGCTTTATGGAGATGAAGATTTCATTTGTCAGCACGACCTGGCACCTGCTCACAGTGCCAAAGCCACTGGTAAATGGTTTACTGACCATGGTATTACTGTGCTCAATTGGCCTGCCAACTCTCCTGACCTGAGCCCCATAGACAATCTGTGGGATATTGTGAAGAGAAAGTTGAGAGACGCAGGACCCAACACTCTGGATGAGCTTAAGGCCGCTATCGAAGCATCCTGGGCCTCCATAACACCTCAGCAGTGCCACAGGCTGATTGCCTCCATGCCACGCCGCACTGAAGCAGTCATTTCTGCAAAAGGATTCCCGACCAAGTATTGAGTGCATAACTGAACATAATTATTTGAAGGTTGACTTTTTTGTATTAAAAACACTTTTCTTTTATTGGTCGGATGAAATATGCAAATTTTTTGAGACAGGAATTTTGGGTTTTCATGAGTTATGTATGCCAAAATCATCAATATTAAAATATATGAAAGTCTAATGTTTATCAGTACATTACAGGAAATAATGAACTTTATCACAATATGCTAATTTTTTGAGAAGGACCTGTATATATATATATATATATATATATATATATATATATATATATATATATATATATATATATATATATATATATATATATATATTTTGGGACACAGCCGTTGACGGAGGACGGTTCGCTACTACCGAGGGAACCAGAGATTCGTTGCTCGCTGCTGCGAGCGGAGACGGTTGCTACCGCAACGAGCAAGTGATTCATCGGATGCGACCAATACTTCACGGATACACAGAGGTATCGTTATTAAAAAGAGCTCCAACTAAAGCGCGCCAACAAAAATAGACTAAGAGTGCGCTCAAAATAAAATTAGACAGTTTGAGAAAAGAAAGACTAAAACCTATCCCCCGGGGTTCTATTTTATTTTCTGTATTCATTCTTCTTCATAACAAAAGGGTTTGAATGTGAGTTTCCTGCAAATGTTTAATACATTTTCTAAAACTGAGATCTTGTGTTGGTTTTATTGCATGGTGTTTTATCATTTAAGTATTCAGATACATAAGGGTTTACAGGCCAAGTGTATTTCCCATAGCCTCCAACTGATTATTTAGACGCGAGAATCATACGATACCCTAGACTGATATTTACTTTTCGAGATGTATCTTTTATCACAGAATGTTTAACCAGGGTTAAGACTTCACCCGAAGGCATAAGGGGTGGGGGGGGGGGGGGTTCTTACACGAGCCGGTGGTAAAAGTGTTACACAATCATCACAGTGTGAATTCACAGGTGTCATTTCAATCGGCCAGCATGTTTTGAGTAACATGTAAAATGGTATAATTTAATTTTTTTGGTCTGGGATGCACTTTCCAGGCCCCAAGTATTTGATTGTTGTTGCTTTTATCTTTTATTCATTCAGGATCTCTAAGTCTTCTTCTGATCTACAAACTGGTGCCGTGGATTAAAAACATTAAACATTCATTCAGCTACTGCTATAAAAGTGATGATGAATGATATCTTCAAGGCAATTAAACTTTTGGTGTGACTTTCTCCTGGACTGGTTCCAACATGGACTTGGATCAGTTTTATGATGGTGTTTAGTGGTGGATCAATCAAATTAACATGATCAAGATGTCAGAGTCAGTCTGGATTAGACTTTGCCAGTAAAACATTTAAAAGATCAGGAACATTTCCAAGATGAAGTTTTTTCAGCATGACTGGAAGAGAAAATTACAAAGGAGAAAACTCATCTGAAGCAAATCACATCATCTGCCAAAGATGTTGAAGCCAAAGTTATGGCACTGATGTTTTTGGCTGCCAGTGTAGCTGGGCCACTAGTGTTTATTGATAATGTTACTGCTGATAGAGGTAACAGGGTGAAATGTGAAGTGTACACAGCTATACTCTCTGCTCACATTCAACCAAGTGCTCCAACACTCACTGCACAACCCTTCACAGTGCAAATGGATAATGACCCACCCCCAAAAAAGTTTAAAAACCAACAGGGACTTTCTCGGCAAAGAAATATGATATTCTTCAATAGTCAAGTCACCTTATTTCACCTCAACAGAGCATGCTTTCCTGTCATTATATACTAAACTGGATGCAGGGAGACCCAAAAACAAGCAGAAATTGAAGATGGCTTCAGTAAAGGCCTAGCAGAGCATTTTGGTGCATTTGGGGATCTCCACTGGTTCAAGACTTTAGGCAGTCATTGTCTACGACGGATTTATATCCAAGTATTAAAAATTATTATTATATTTAGAATTATCCTTGTTTATCCAATTAATTGTGTGCCTTTGTAAATGGCACACAATCTCTAAATATGGCTGTGATTCCTAACCAGCTGATACAAAATTGAACTCCAAAAACTTCTCATGCCCTTAAAGGATAAGGAGTTGTTGTGGAAACTTTAACAATAACGTCTGTGAAGGCTCTCAGTCTGAAGAGGCTTCTCGGATGAGAGATGAAAGGTCTTTAAGCAACTTAAAGAAGTTCAAACGCTTTTCTTTCCAAGCCTCTTAGACTTTAACAATAACCTGCAATACACCCAGTGAGCATTTTGAAGTGATTTAATTAACACATTGCAATGTGGAGAAAACGATCACCAAACAGTTTTCTGAGGAAGGACACCACCCTGAATTATTGTTAAACCTTCCCAAACACTCTCGAAACAAATAACATTCCATAGCATATCATATATCTCTGTGCCTTCAGTATAAATGGTAAATGGTCTGATTCTTATATAGCGCTTTTCTACTCTCCCGGAGTACTCAAAGCGCTCTATACAACATGCCTCATTCACACCCACTCATACAAGCACTTCTAAACACAGTGCAAACTAACCTACATTCACACGCATTCATACTCCGATGAGTGCATCGGAGAGCAACTTGGGGTTAGTATCTTGCCCAAGGATACTTGACATGCAGACCCGCGAAGCCAAGAATCGAACCACCGACCTTCCGATCAGTAGCTGATCTGCTCTACCACCTGAGCCACAGCCACCCCCGATATAGAGATATATGCTGGCAGGCTATAAGAGAATTAGCTAACACTGCTGAGAGGACCAGTTTCTGGCTATGGTTAAAAAGGGCTGACATCACTTGGGCAGCTAAGGCAGTCAGCTAACCGCGAGATACACGCCCAGGATTGATCGACCCCTGGTGGGCCTGCCTCAACAGGGGGCGTCAAAGGGGTAAAACATAGCATTAGAAGTTTTGCTGGTTGACTGATACAGCTGTCTCAGGGCCTCCTGGGGACTGTGCAGGTAACCTCATGGTAGTGAAACCAAAAGGAGGAATGAAAGAAAGGAAAGGAAAATGTTCTGCTCTTCTTCTCTCTGCTTTTCTTCCCTTTTCTGGGAGGCAGTGGGGAGGTAGAGCGTACAGCCCGAGCTGGCGGAGAGGTGTGGGAAGTCACATTGGGCGCCCCCCTTCCGGCTCTCCTCTCTGCTCTCTCCTATCTTGTCCATCTCGTCTTACTTCTCTCTATTACATTTTCTATCCCTTTGAAGAAGTGAGGCTTCATAAATATTTCTCAGTCGCAGGGAATAGATAGAAGAAAATAAACTGTAGAAAACTAAACAGAAGATAGAAGAAATAACAATTTAACACAAACCAGTGACTCCGGGGCCTGATCAACCCTGGCAGGGCCTACTTGGATGAGAGTATCTAGTGATAATAGCCGAAACACCCGATGAATCCAAGGTCCACTACTGACAATGTGTTCCAAATTTTAATATGATAATGTAGATCAGATTTCTAATCCCTAAACCTAACCAAGGAAAAAAGCTTTGGTAAAAGACCGAAAGTTGAGGCACACAACGATGTGTGCTGCTGGTAAAGTTTCTGGGCTGCCTTTAGGGCTGTTCGATATAACGATATATATATCGGATGACGATATAAAAACGTCTATTGTTTCATTTTACGCTATCGTTTGTTTCGTGGTGTCGCAAAATAAACTGTTTACGGCAATATTTTCTCATTATTTTGATGGTCACTGTAGTGGCTATATTAATTTCCTAAAGTTCTCTTTCTCTTATATTTAATATAACCACATTACAGACGGACAAGCGCTTGTTTTTATGCGTTGTCGTTAGCAACAATGACGGTAAAAGCGGACACGAGGTGGGTCCGCTTGTTTATTTTCCACATAAACCTTTCACAATAAAGCTCAAGATCCTGTTGAGACTTTTCAAAATAAACTGAATCACGTGAAAGATGCAGAGTATTTACGGATGAGAAGCAAATAAGAGCCGTCAGGTGCTAAAAAATAAACCTTAGAGTCAAACGTTAGAACAGGCTTTTCCCTGCAGCACGCTGTGTAATAAATACTCACAAAGAAAATGGCGGCCGTTACAACTTATGTCTAAAAATGCATCGTTTCATGCATCAGTTAAAACACTCGGCTCCAGGTACGCGAGGCCCAGCTGGAAACACTTCACGCAAGTCGAGCTGCCTGACATTCACAGAATTTACAGAAAATGTTACATTTTTGTGATTTATATCGTTATCGGACGATAGATGTCTTAATATTGGGATATGAGATTTTGGTCATATCGCACAGCCCTAGCTGCCTTTCCTCAAAACAGCCATCCCTCAAGAGTCTCTCCATTTAAAGCAATGCATTATCAGGGACTGTATCATCTAGTCCTTTTGCTGAATCAGTCCAGCTCATCCTTGACCCCCTCCTCACAGAGAGAATTATGACCTTATTTTCTGCTTAGCCGTCACCTAAGAATTTGCATCCCTGATAAAGAGTCTCATTATCTGTTTAATGTCTCCCGTTACAATGTCCCACTGTGACACCGTGTGTTATAGAGCATAAGGCCTATTTGTAGTGCACATGCACACAACTAAGTAAGAAAGTGATATTACTATCACTAATGTGATATGATTAAATATGTGATTAATAATAATTAATAATGTTCTTTCATGGCATTTCATGACTCTTGGTGGCGCTGTCACTTGGTGTTCGCTCGCTTTGTGGTAGAGTATCACTTCCTGTTCCTGCTCAAACACAGTGGTGTTTCTGAGTAGCTTTTCTGCTTAGCAATTTAATTTAAATCTTTTGATACATCCCCTTTTCATAGTATAATCTTAACGTGCTTCATCTGAATCACCCTTTCTGTGTACTCACTACCTAATTTATAGCCAAAGTATTCACTCACTGTCTCTTTACTGTTTCGCTAGCTTAGCTTAGCTCGTAGCCGACTCGTTAGCACCATGGCTACTTCACCTGTCCCTCCTGCACTTTCCTGCTCATTGTGTCAGATGTTTAGTTACTCCTCGGCCTCCTTTAGCAGTAATGATACCTGTAACAAATGTAGCATATTTGCAGCTCTGGAGGCCAGGATTACTGAATTGGAGACTCGGCTTCGCACCCTTCATTCACCCGTAGCTAGCCAGGCCCCTGTAGCTGGTGCTGCTGAAGATAGCGTAGGCCCCGCTAGCTGTTCCCCGGCAGACCCCAAGCAGCTGGGGAAAGAGGGCGGCTGGGTGACGGTGAGGAGGAAGCATAGTCTTAAACTGAAGCCCCAGGTACACCACCAACCTGTTCATGTGTCTAACCGTTTTCCCCACTCAGCGACACACCGGCCGGGGGTCAAACTCTGGTAATTGGTGATTCTGTTCTCAGACATGTGAAGCTAGAGACACCGGCAACCATAGTCAATTGTCTTCCAGGGGCCAGAGCAGGCGACATTGAAGGAAATTTAAAACTGCTGGCTAAGGGCAAACGTAAATACAGTAAGATCATAATTCACGTCGGCAGTAATGACACCCGGTTACGCCAATCGGAGGTCACTAAAATCAATATTGAATCGGTGTGTAACTTTGCCAAAACAATGTTGGACTCTGTAGTTTACTCTGGTCCCCTCCCCAATCAGACCAGGAGTGACATGTTTAGCCGCATGTTCTCCTTAAATTGCTGGCTGTCTGAGTGGTGTCCCAGAAACGATGTGGGCTTCATAGATAATTGGCAAACCTTCTGGAGGAAACCTGGTCTTGTTAGGAGAGACGGCATCCATCCCACTTTGGATGGAGCAGCTCTCATTGCTAGAAATATGGACCAATATATTAAACCCCCCAAAATATGACTATCCAGAGTTGGGACCAGGAAGCAGAGTTGCAGTCTTACACGCCTCTCTGCAGCTTCTCTCCTCCTGCTACCCCCCCAAAAACCCATCTCCATTGAGACTGTGTCAGCTCCCAAAAAGACAAAAAACAAACTAAAAACCAGCAATAAACAACTTAAACATAAAAAATCACAAAGAAAGAACAATACAGTATCCACATCTGAACCAAAGAGTAAAACAGTGAAATGTGGATTATTAAATATTAGGTCTCTCTCCTCCAAGTCTCTGTTAGTACATGACTTAATAATTGATCAACAAATCGATTTACTCTGCCTTACAGAAACCTGGTTGCAGCAGGATGAGTATGTTAGTTTAAATGAATCAACACCTCCGAGTCATTCTAACTACCAGAAATCCCGAAGCACAGGCCGAGGGGGCGGTGTGGCAGCAATTTTTCACACCAGTCTATTAATTAATGAAAGACCAAGACAGACTTTTAATTCATTTGAAAGCCTGATGCTTAGCCTCGTCCACCCCAGCTGTAAAACTCAGAAACCAGTAGGGGTGGGTTTTTATAATCGATTTATCGATTAAAATCGATTCTGGCTTGGAAAACATAAAATTCGATTCATTAAAATCCAGAATCGATTTTTTAATATAAATTTATTTTTACCGAAATGCCAGAATCTCTAGTGAAATCTCACAAAATTTCAACAACCACCAAACAGCTAAGACAGTAAATGAGAGCAGGAACACGGATTCTGCACAAAGATGTAAACACACAGCGCGGATCAGAATCAGTGACATGTCGCCTTTCTCACCCGACGGCACGGACACGGTCGGGCTGAAAGCCGACAGCTTGCTGAGTCTGATCTGTCTGGGGCGGGTCCGCGCTTTTATTCACGCCGTTTTTGCGCTGATTCTAAAGCTGTTAGTTTGATCTCTGTCCAAACAATATTGACTGAACCAGCAGCAAAAGAAGATCCAAACTACGCTTCACACAAACATCGTCACTCTGACTTTTACTGTTTTGCTTCCACCACGATGCACAGCGCTCTCGTTCTCTCTCTCTCTCTCTCTCTCTGTTTCCCGTCTAAAAATCGTTCTGCATTATTCGCTTGCTTGTTACGCACAAGTCTACCGTTGTTTACAGCGCTGTCGGCTGTCGTTTTTTTTTCCTTTTACATTCTTCCGAAAAGAAAACCTCATTTCTGCCGTTCAATACTGAACAAATTTAAACTTTTTAAAATTATGCAAAATGCGAAACGCTCAGCCGTGTCTCTAATAAAACCGCTGTTGATTAATTAGTTTCTTTCGTTTTTGATGTAGCCTACTGCAGAATATTTTTATAAAATCCCAGGCCAGGAAAATCACCTTCATGTTTTTCTGTGTTTTATCTTTAACTACTTTGACACTTTGCTGTGAGGCTCACACCTTTCATAAGTCTTGCGTGTGTCAGCTTCCTTTTTATTGATACAACAATATGTAAATGTACTGATCTGAATTATAATATTTCTGACTGTCAAAAGTTCCCAGATTTAAATTGAATTAAATAAAATCGATCGAATTAAATCGATCGTGGTATCGATTCGATTCAGGACCTTGTGAATCGTAATTGAATCGATTCTAGAAATCAGTGACGATACCCAGCCCTAGAAACCAGTCTTACTTGTTATCATCTATCGTCCACCTGGGCCTTACACAAAGTTTCTCTCTGATTTCTCAGACTTTTTATCTGATTTAGTGCTCAGCTCAGATAAAATAATTATTGTGGGTGATTTTAACATCCATGTAGATGCTAAAAATGACAGCCTCAACATGGCATTTAATCTGTTATTAGACTCAATTGGTCAAAGGAGTTTGCAAAGAAAAGCGTCTGGACTTCTTTGAGTTGCTTGAAGACGTTTCACCTCTCATCCGAGAAGCTTCTTCAGTTCTAAGGTCAAATGGCCGAGAGACCGAGATTTAAACCCAGTGGGAGTATCCCCCCAAAGAGGAACAAAGGATGGGGGGATACTCCCACTGGGTTTAAATCTGGGACTCTCGGCCATTTGACCTTAGAACTGAAGAAGCTTCTCGGATGAGAGGTGAAACGTCTTCAAGCAACTCAAAGAAGTCCAGACGCTTTTCTTTGCAAACTCCTTTGACTACGATGACCTGGATGACTGAGAACCTTCACAGACATAGACTCAATTGGCTTCTCTCAAAATGTAAAAGAACCCACCCACCACTTTAATCACACTCTAGATCTTGTTTTAACATATGGCATAGAAACTGAACATTTAACAGTGTTTCCTGAAAACCCTCTGCTGTCTGATCATTTCCTGATAACATTTATATTTACAATAATTGATTACACAGCAGTGGAGAGTAGACTTTATCAAAGTAGATGTCTTTCTGAAAGTGCTGTAACTAAGTTTAAGAATATAATCCACCCACTGTTATCATCTTCAATGCCCTGTACCAACATAGAGCAGAGCAGCTATCTGAACGCTACTCCAACAGAGATCGATTATCTTGTTAATAATTTTACCTCCTCACTACGTACGACTCTGGATACTGTAGCTCCTGTGAAAACTAAGGCCTCAAATCCAAAGTACCTGACTCCGTGGTATAATTCTCAAACACGTAGCCTAAAGCAGATAACTCGTAAGCTGGAGAGGAAATGGCGTGTCACAAATTTAGAGGATCATCATTTAGCCTGGAGAAATAGTTTGCTACTTTATAAGAAAGCCCTCCGCAAAGCCAGAACATCTTACTATTCGTCACTGATTGAAGAAAATAAGAACAACCCCAGGTTTCTCTTCAGCACTGTAGCCAGGCTGACAAAAAGTCAGAGCTCTACTGAGCCAACAATCCCTTTAACGTTAACTAGTAATGACTTCATGAACTTCTTCACAAATAAAATTTTTATCATTAGAGAAAAAATTACCAATAATCATCCCACAGATGTAATATTATCTACAGCTACTTTTAGTACCATTGATGTTAAGTTAGACTCTTTCTCCAATTGATCTTTCTGAGTTAACTTCAATAATTAATTCCTCCAAACCATCAACGTGTCTTTTAGACCCCATTCCTACAAAACTGCTCAAAGAAGTCCTGCCATTAATTAATTCTTCGATCTTAAATATGATCAACCTATCTCTAATAATCGGCTATGTACAACAGGCCTTCAAGGTGGCTGTAGTTAAACCTTTACTTAAAAAGCCATCTCTAGACCCAGCTGTCTTAGCTAATTATAGGCCAATTTCCAACCTTCCTTTCATATCAAAAATTCTTGAAAGAGTAGTTGTCAAACAGCTAACAGATCATCTGCAGAGGAATGGCTTATTTGAAGAGTTTCAGTCAGGTTTCAGAGCTCATCACAGCACAGAAACAGCTTTAGTGAAGGTTACAAATGATCTTCTTATGGCCTCTGACAGTGGACTCATCTCTGTGCTTGTCCTGCTAGACCTCAGTGCAGCGTTCGATACTGTTGACCATAATATCCTATTAGAGCGATTAGAACATGCTGTAGGTATTACAGGTACTGCACTGCAGTGGTTTGTATCATATCTATCTAATAGACTCCAATTTGTGCATGTAAATGGAGAGTCCTCTTCACACACTGAGGTCAATTATGGTGTTCCACAGGGTTCAGTGCTAGGACCAATTCTATTTACATTATACATGCTTCCCTTAGGCAGCATCATTAGAAGACATAGCATAAATTTTCACTGCTATGCAGATGACACGCAGCTCTATCTATCCATGAAGCCAGGTAACACACACCAATTAGTTAAACTGCAGGAATGTCTTAAAGACATAAAGACCTGGATGGCCGCTAACTTTCTGCTTCTTAATTCAGATCAAACTGAGGTTATTGTACTCGGCCTTGAAAATCTTAGAAATATGGTATCTAAGCAGATTCTTACTCTGGATGGCATTACCTTGGCCTCCAGTAATGCTGTGAGGAACCTTGGAGTCATTTTTGACCAGGACATGTCCTTCAACGCACATATTAAACAAATATGTAAGACTGCTTTCTTCCATTTGCGCAACATCTCTAAAATTAGTGTTAAAATCTCCCAGTTCTTTTAATCTTTGGGCTGAAGGAAGGACAATACTCGGTGTATAAATGCTCAATCAACAATATTTTATTTCCATATAATTCAACACTAAAGAGCATAAGAACCATCATGATGGGGAGACCTGCCTGCAGAGGGTCACAGCAAGTCTCAAAATGGTGACGGGTTAGTCAGCCTTTTATAGTCTCTAGTAGCCCCCACCTAATCGTAAAAGCCTAAACATTCACATTCTTTCTCTCTTACGGCGCCTAAGTTATGACCTCGGCTCCCTGTCTTTCTGCTCTCCATAAAGGTGGGGGTATGGAATGTGGTCGTCTCTTCTTCCATTCTAGACACAAGGTCTCCTGCACACAACATTCTCTTCATGATTCAGCAGTATGAAATGTCAAGAAACAGTGTAACACATTCAACAGTGTCGAATAGTACAGGTCAATCCAATAGATCTAATGATTTTCACACTCTTTTAAGTCAGAAGTATAATGCAAACTAAAACTACATACTGATCACACACTCTATATTAAGGGGTATAATATGATCTACAGCAGTATCATAATTCAACTACTTTGATTACAGATATAAGGTAACATATGATAACAGAATAATCTCACAATTCCCCCTTTTGATCTCTTTTTTAAGAGATCACTTATAACATACACTCCAGCGTTACAAGGTCCAGTTCTTCTTGGTCCCTCTGTCCCCCTTTAACGGGTCGACCATATATAGGGTGACCTCTGTGATTACGCAGTTCAGATGCAAGAAAAATTAGATTTACAACCATAACAGCAGTTATAGATGACACTCCCATCACTCCCCAATTCTCCCACAGCTTTATTTTGGTGCTCCAGTTTCCCACTCCCATTTTGATGCCACCTTATACCTTTCAAATGTACTT
>JAQSNX010007880.1:0-15854 GCA_029532605.1 Oreochromis grahami
AAACTAAACAATAAAAGGTGAATCAGATGGACCATTACGGCAAGGCTGGGATGGTCCATTTGGTAAAGTAAATCCATTGGGCATCTTTCTTCTCCTTTAGACAATAATTCTGATGGCAAAAGAACCAAACGGGACAGGTTTTTTAAAAAAAAAAGAAAACATTCATATTTTCCAAGGCAGATGATTTTTTTTTTAAAAATTCTTTAAAATTCTTAAAGCCATTTATAATTCTGACTTTCTTTGAAATCAACAAGTTCTATACAGGGAGTGCAGAATTATTAGGCAAATGAGTATTTTGTCCACATCATCCTCTTCATGCATGTTGTCATACTCCAAGCTGTATAGGCTCGAAAGCCTACTACCAATTAAGCATATTAGGTGATGTGCATCTCTGTAATGAGAAGGGTGTGGTCTAATGACATCAACACCCTATATCAGGTGTGCATAATTATTAGGCAACTTCCTTTCCTTTGGCAAAATGGGTCAAAAGAAGGACTTGACAGGCTCAGAAAAGTCAAAAATAGTGAGATATCTTGCAGAGGGATGCAGCAGTCTTAAAATTGCAAAGCTTCTGAAGCGTGATCATCAAAAAATCAAGCGTTTCATTCAAAATAGTCAACAGGGTCGCAAGAAGCATGTGGAAAAACCAAGGCGCAAAATAACTGCCCATGAACTGAGAAAAGTCAAGCGTGCAGCTGCCAAGATGCCACTTGCCACCAGTTTGGCCATATTTCAGAGCTGCAACATCACTGGAGTGCCCAAAAGCACAAGGTGTGCAATACTCAGAGACATGGCCAAGGTAAGAAAGGCTGAAAGACGACCACCACTGAACAAGACACACAAGCTGAAACGTCAAGACTGGGCCAAGAAATATCTCAAGACTGATTTTTCTAAGGTTTTATGGACTGATGAAATGAGAGTGAGTCCTGATGGGCCAGATGGATGGGCCCGTGGCTGGATTGGTAAAGGGCAGAGAGCTCCAGTCCCACTCAGACGCCAGCAAGGTGGAGGTGGAGTACTGGTTTGGGCTGGTATCGTCAAAGATGAGCTTGTGGGGCACACCTCTCTGAACAGTGTCTGGGAGGCTGTGGTTGCTGCTGCACGCAATGTTGATGGTGAACAGATCAAAACACTGACAGAATCCATGGATGGCAGGCTTTTGAGTGTCCTTGCAAAGAAAGGTGGCTATATTGGTCGCTGATTTGTTTTTGTTTTGTTTTTGAATGTCAGAAATGTATATTTGTGAATGTGGAGATGTTATATTGGTTTCACTGGTAAAAATAAACAATTGAAATGAGTATATATTTGTTTTTTGTTAAGTTGCCTAATAATTATGCACAGTAATAGTCACCTGCACACACAGATATCCCCCTAAAATAGCTAAAACTAAAAACTACTTCCAAAAACATTCAGCTTTGATATTAATGAGTTTTTTGGGTTCATTGAGAACATGGTTGTTGTTCAATAATAAAATGATTCCTCAAAAATACAACTTGCCTAATAATTCTGCACTCCCTGTAGAAGATGCGCTTGAAATTAGACATTGTATCACGTGCCACCTGCTGCCTACATAGCTTAGCTTTCTTTTATTCTTCAAGATGATTCTTCAAGATGATTTATGAAGAACTGGTATGTCAGTCTAAGTCAACTGATTCAAATCTTTTCTAGTGCTGTGGTAACAAACTGCCAGGTATCAGATATTTATCTTTACATGTATTCAAGCTAGTTTGTAGCCAATCCTAAGAAAACAAATTCACTGCAAAAGAAAAAAGAAAAAAAGTAATTTATTAACCCTCTATACCCAAGTGTTTTGACAAATATCCATAATATTTTAAAATTTTTACATCATCAGTCACCTCAGACACTGTGTAGCCTGTCAATCCTCTGATAACCTCAGCTGTCAACAGCCCACGTGTAAAGGATGCAAGTCTGCTTACTCTTGAGGGGGCTGTAAAAGTTTGTGAAAGGAGTCCGATACGCTCCCTTCTGACCAAAGACACTTATACTGAGGTGACTTGTTGGGATTATCCTGAAGCTGTTGCTTTTAGCAGTGTTTGCCTTAATCTGAATCCTAAATCTTTCTCCAAGTTGGATCTTTGAGGTGCTGTTTCAGTCTGGCAGTTAGTGAATAAACTCTGATTTAACATACTTGACACTTTTCTGTATGTTTGGGGGGGGGGGGGGGGGGGTTGCTAGATTTTGTGTTTGTAATGTTCATCAGATTTTCTCATTCTTTCAGAGTTCGCAGTAATCTGGAAGATTTGAAAAACATTCCACTGGGATGTAGAGGGTTAACCACATAGAGCATATAACCAGCCAATAAATATGAAAGCCTGTGCTAAAGTGTTGAATTTCTTAACAGATTCCTTGATCCAAAAGTCCTAACAGTAAAACTGAGTTCACACATTTTACTATGGGGAACTAAACTGCTTCAAATCCATGGACTTGGCTACATAGCTGCAGTTCGTATCCAACCAAGCTACTCAGGGAAATCCAGTGTTTAAATGTAACATTTGAACTGTGCACAATTAATTATGTAGGCCGAGTACAAGTACACACACAGCAGCGAGAGAAAGTGAGAGAGAGTTATCAAACTGAGAGCATGCTCATTTCATGATTTGACACAGTCTAACATCTATGCACACAAGGTTCTCGGTTGGTAAATACCCCGGCTTTCACAAATACACGTTTCTGCATGTGTGTATATGAATATGTGTGTAGGTGTATCTGTTTATATGTCAGATTCATCCATTTTAAATCGCTGTAATAAAGATCAAAGTAAAAGTTCAGTCTGCTCTATAATTCAGTTTTTGTGGTTGTGTTTCATCAGAAAAAAAACACCTTAGAGTTTGGTGGTTACTGCTTAAACAGCAGGTGGACCACTGTGATAGAGTTCACTGTAATTTTTCACTGTTCAGTGTGTAGTGTGTATGTAACACATAACTAATTAACACAACATAGCATTAACTTATATATGTTACACAAACTATAATAGTCAAACATTTTGCATTAGACAAGACGTAAAGAATAAAGTATCACACAGAGGGATTGTTCAATAATTGTCTTAATATTCTAAAAAAATGAATGAAATGCTATATAACGACATAAAGTAATGATGGTACAGCTGAGGAAAACAATCACTACCAGTGTTTGTGTTGTGATCTGCACTTCTCTGTTCTATTTTGTTGTTTTCTTTTAGTCTCTCCCTTTGAAACTGTTGCCCATTAGTCTATTAATAATGAGACTAGCACTTTGCCTACTTTGGATATGTAGCTCAAGTAGCACAATTAGCTCCTTTGTTCACCATGTGCATCAGTGTTTCACATACTTTTGTGCATTCCTATTAAAGTTTCAGCTTTAGTTTTTACCAGTTTGGTATTATTTCTAGTCATTAGGTTAGTATCTATTTATATAAAGAGATTAAAAGTCAAACTCTCATCAGCTAAATCTGAATTTTGACAAGATAATAAGAAAAAGACCGTATCAATGTTTTTTAGTAAACCTAAAACAACCGTGGCTGCAGTAAAAGTTTGCTTGGGTGCACAAGAATTAATTAATGTTGAGGAATTTAAGTATTTGGGGGTGCTACTAGACTCTAAATTATCCTTTAAAAAACACGTTAAAAAAGTAGTGAAAACTGTCAATGTTAATATACAGAACTTTAGACATATCCGCACATCATTAACAGACACAGCAGCGATTACATTCCTGCATTCTATGATACTGGCTCATATTGAATATTGTATTACAAGTTGGTCCTATACGAGCTCTGCTGCTATTGGGCCAATTGAAGTATGCTACAAAAGAGCATTGAAAATATTAGATAAAAAACCTTTTTCATATCACCATTGTCAAATTTTAGATAAATACAAGTTTTTAAATTTTACTAATTTCAAATTATTTAAATCTGCCTGTCTAATATACAAAGTTATACATGGTCTGGCGCCTCCACCAATGAGTGATTTTATTAAACAAAAGTCTAGCAGTGTTGCCGGGTCTCGACTGACTCGAGCCACTGTTAGAGGTGATTGTGAACTGACATTCAGGCGGACCACCTTTTCACAGAATGCTCTGTCATATCAGGGAGTGAGCTTCTGGAATAGTCTTCCACTGTCAGTGAGGGAAAGTACAAGTCTACCCATCTTTAAGAGTCACTTAAAAGGGCGGCTGAGGGACACACAAACATGTGATCATGTTTAATAATCATGCTTTATATTGGACGGGAAAAAGAGTTAGTGTATTACAAAAAGGGAAACAACTGTTAGTGTAATGGGTGAACGCAATATCACGACAGTCAGGGCATGTGCAATACTGGGGTTTGTGCAATATAATTAATGTGTTTCCGTTATTGTTATCTATACTGTCCTCTGTGTCCACTCTTCTTGTCATTTGTTTGTTCTAGTATAATGTGATGACTGTTTTTGTCTCTGTAAATAGTGTCTCTGTATGTTTTTACTAATTTGTGTTTAACACCAACCTGCCAGAGGGTCTGCAGATGGAAATTAGCCCAAAGCTATAATCTGGCATATTTACATTTATTAAAATGTTCATTAATATGTATTGCCCCTCTTTCTAAAAAATAAAAAATAAAATAAATAAATAAAATAAGGTATATGTGATGTTAAAAACTCTAACTCCTGAAAGATTCATCAAAGTTGCACTGAGAACTGCTTTTGGTTACTATTCACTTTTTTTTCCCTCCTCACCAGACCTGCGAGAGAAAGATGTCAAGGACAAGCAGGTTGATTTAAAAGTTCTGCACCACAATAAATCACTACAAATATATGATACTGCAAAGTTCAAATTTTTTAAAGGGGAGACAGAGTTATAGAGTTGAGGAGAGTGAGTCAGAACTATTTGTCAAAATCTAATTCAGATTTTTTGCCCTTCATCTTAAAGAACCAAATGGGAAATTTAACTTGCATTCTGGGAACTAGCCTTATTAAAACACATAACTATTCTTTTGGGGACCTGCTGCCTCAAACCTAATTCCAATTTTAAAATCTCTTTGTTTTTCATAGCACCACAGGCAGTTTTTTATAATGTAAATATGGGCACAATCATTATGTAGGCGGAACAGAAGGTCACTGTGTTTGGTTAAATATCAGTAACTAATAACATATTCAAGTTGAGCTGTAACACACGTTTAGCCAGAGTATCTCAAAATGATATATAGAGCAGATAACCAAAAATAACCACGACTTTCTTGCTCCACAGTCGCCACCAAAGTAAAAGTTTTTTCATGCCTTACTCCCTGCTGACCTTAGCATTCCTTGAAGTGATGAGGTCAATGCCTAGGAGGCAAAAAAAAAAAAAAAAAAACATGTATTCTACATTTGCAGAAAAAAAAATCAATTCCCCATGTGTAATTTTATAAGCCAGCAGTAGTGGAAGAGAATTCTTTACTGTAAAAATGCTGGTAAAACTGTATAAAAACCCTGTATTGTACACAGTAACACATGTATAACCAATTACACTTGTTTGCTGAACAAACTTGTATCGTAGATAATTAGAAACACTATAGAGATTTGCTCTTTCTCAGATAAACAAAGAAATGCAGTTGTAAGATACAGGAGAGTGCATCTGTAGACTGTATCTCTGCAACATATCATTAGGCAGAGCCTGTAACACTTGACACTCTTCTAGTTAGTACTACATGCTGCTGCCTGCTATCAGAGATGGCCTCACCTACGCACCCTCCTCCTCCTAGCATTTTGCATTTATGAATTTTGAATGTTTTCAATAAATGTTAATGTCTGTTTAACGTTGTGTCGCTCAGGCTCATGTGAGCTCAAGGACAGTTAGTGTCATGCTTGCGCAGATTTGTTCCAGAGAATCACAAGAATCACCCGCCACCAACTATAATAGATCTTGTTGCTGACTGAACTAACTTTGAAGCCTATGTTCCAGTTAATGATCTCATTTAGATGTGTGGAGATACAAAACACAATAAAGAACTGTAGCCTTTAGATTCCACAGCTGCTCATTATCTTAAAAGCTGTTAACCTAATTGAGAAACAACTTGTAATAGCCCGATAACAATTATACAAGTACAACGTTCACTGCATTTAATTGTGGTAAAACTACCACAACAAGTTAATTCCCCAAAGGTTTCCAAGAGGGTGTGGATGTGTGGGTGTTTAAATTACAATATTATTTCCCTACCAAACGCAGTAACAAATACACACCATTAAGAAGGCATTTATAACACCTGTAACACAAGATAGCTACTGTTGTTGTTAGGATGGAGGACAACTGGCTACGTTGTTGAGAAAAGAGAAAAAAAGTTAATTTGCATGTATCTTTCATTTGCTGTTAAGTCTAGGCACTTTAAATGGGAAAGAACAGAGACAAGTGTGCAGTGACAAATAGGAAAACTTTGCTCTGTGTGCTGAAATCCAACTACAGTGACTTTTATCAGGTCAAAATGTGTTTACACATAAACCAATTCACTGGTTATGAAAATTTAATTCAAGTTAAACACTAATTTTAACTATTAAGTCATTTTCACTGTTTAAGAGTGCCCTACACAGCAGCGCTGTATATAGCAACATTCTGACCAATGTAACTTCTTACAAATTGAAATACCTGCAGATAAAACAGCGATTTAAAATAGCAATTTCCACTGCACAATATTTTACCCAGACACCATGAGAATAAACTGAACACATAAATACAATGTAATAGTTCTTTTACAGTCATTTCATCCAAGTTGGTAAATCAGGTTTAGCGCTTCATTTAAAACAATTAGATTATCTGAAAAAAACTGAAAAAACAACACATGAGTGAATCCCTTTACATTTGCGAGAACATCTGACAGATGCACACCACTTTGATCTGTCCACTTCTTACTGTGCATTGTCAGTGTGTGCTGTCACCATGCCATGAATTCCTCTGTGACGACCCATATATGTGTGTCCCAGCTGTCGCTATTCAAATTTTGGTTAATTAGCCACTAGGAGAGTTGTAAACGAGTGGGGACACACCGTTGATTAAAGTGGTATTTTCATGATGAGCGTGTCTTCAAAGGGAGTTGCACTTTAAGCATTAGCAGAATAATTAACACCCTGCCTGAGTAATAGGCCCCATGGACAGGCAGAGAGAGGACACACACATAAATATACTGAGAAATGCAAAAGACGCATACTGCTTACCATACCATCTAATCAGATGAAATGAGTTTTCATTTGTATTTAGCAATGTTTGCTGTTATACTGACAAAAATGTTTTCATCTGCAATAGCAACATAACAATACTGCACCATGATACACAGACAAATACATACTGTAAATGTATACAGCACTAACTCAATGCAGAGGGGATTGGGTATTGGAAAGTAATAAAGACAATACCTCTTTATGTGGAGCCTGGAGACAAAGTTGTCTCTCTCCTTCACTCATCTCTCTTTTAATTTCATCCATCATTCGTCACTGTTTGTCATATAACTGAAAAACAACTGAGAGCTCTAAAATGTCTCATTCATCTTCCTTTCTGCTGTATTTTCAATTTTTTTTCCGTCCTCTTTAAATCCGGCCCCTATTTCTCCCACCCTCATTTTTTTCCACATTTTCTCTCCCTCTCAGGTTTTCTACCCTCACAAGTTTAATTATCTCTCTTTCTCTCTTATCCATCTTTAATTATGTATTTATTAATTTTTACTTTTATGTTTTTCTTTCTGTCATTCCATCATCATCTCATAAACTCAATATCTCTTGAACGCCTTAAGGGAATTTCTTCAGATTTGGCACAAACCTTCACTATGCCTCAAGGAGAAACTGATTAGCTTTTTGTTGGTCGAAGGTCAGTACATGTGACCTCAAATACATCTCATTCTTGTGAAAGTGATACCTCAGTAAAGCCTCAAGGGAATTTCATTACATTTGGCACAAACTTCCTCTTGGATTTCAGGATAGGTGATAAGAGTTTGGTGTGGGTCAGGGTTCCTATGAACATATTTTTTTCCATAATGCTATAATTGATACATTAAATTTCACAAGCTTTCACACAAATTTCATTTAAAAAAAAATCACTGGAAAGACATCCTCTGCTCATTCTTTTGACCCCTGAGATGGGGACCCACTTAGACTAATCAGCAAAATGAAGGAAACCCAGTGAACACGTTTATTTTGTCATATAATTGTATTTCTAAAGATTTTGAGTGACTGACCTGTAGCTTTTTTTTTTTTTTAACTGTTTCATATGGTCTCATATATTATAAGATTTTCACTGCATAACCCGAAAAGTACTTACACTACAAATGACCAGCTCCCTGCCACCTCCACTGGATTTAGATTTAATATGTAAAAGTAGAACTTTCTGCAAACTGATTTTTTTTTTTATTTCATTGTTTTTGTTGGATGCATTCCGGTTTGTTGAAACCATTTGTTGAATAACCAGTGCATTACATTAAATGATTGTTAAACGTAGAGTACATATATTTTCACCAGAGAGTTTGGTGCTTTAAAGGATGTAACAGATGCCTAGTCACAGTGATCACTTCATGGGAGTAATGAACAGCAACTCAACAATATCTGTCGCATGGAAAGTTGAGAAGGCCAGATAAGGTCAAAGCAGTGAAGATCAAAGGTGCTAGCAACACACTGAAAGGCTGCTTTGCCTCATACATTCAAAAGTCAGCATGCTGCTGTACATATGAATGACTGAGATAAATTCATACGCCATCGCTCTCATCATTGCCCTTAAATTCAGAAGTATTATGCTTTGGCCACTGAACGTTAGGTGACATGTTTCTCAGATGGCAAAAGCATTTTTTCTGCCTTAAAAGGAACCTGCCTATGACAGAAAAACTCATTTTGTTTATGTATGGATATCTGGTAATGTACAATAACTTGCTGAGGATGTTATTACAACTGTTACACCACAAATATATTATACATTTAAAATCCCAAGACTCCTGGTGGAGGTTAAGGTGGATTATGCCCTTACACCTCGTCTCTTTTATGTTTGAATCTCTGGTATGAAACCATTGTATCATTATATGTGGGCTTCTGGCTGGGACTGACGTTCATACTCATTGTTACGAATATATCAACTTTTGTCTTGCAGAAAATCATCTGCTCTCTTATTTGAACATTTTGTTTTGCTTTTTTGATTTTGAAATACTTTACTTGTTGTCCTGTATATAATGATGAATATTATTATTATTATTATTGATAACTGCTGCAGCAAAAGATTTTCCCATATAAAAGATAAATAAAATATTTTATTATCTAATATCAAGGGGGTAGATTTGGCATGGACGGAAGGGACATGTCCCCACCAATATCCAGCCATTATTGAATTGTCCCAATAATTTGATCTCTTCGAGTAAAGAAAAACAAAACCGATAGAAAGAGAAAAAAAACTTTCAACGTCTCATTCGCCTAGCGGTGCACAAAGAGTTCATTTACGTTCTCTACTGCAGTCCTACCTCATGTGACAAATATGGCCAATGTGATTGGCTGTGCCTTTCAGGGAGCTCTGTTTAGTTTTAGCAGTGGCAAGCCTGCGCTGCGAGGACCTGCAAGGAAGAGAGGAGGATGGCAACAAAAAGGAAGAACCTGGATATAGGAAAGTATTTTCTTATATCCGGCCCACTTAGACCGCAAAGGCCGGGTCCTCAGGTGGACGCAGCCTCTGAATTTGGACACCCCCGGCCTGTTTCCAGCCGGACAATAATAACGGTGACATCGGTTTATCCGATAAATAAACACTGTAAGATTCAAGTTCTTTTTAATATATACATATATATACCACCACCCCCCCCCCCCCCCCAACAGCCCTTTTGAATGTTTCCCTAATTCTGAGGTCTCACGGTTGGCAAGTATGTGCTAGGCTTTGGCCCACATGAGTCTAAAATTGTATGTAACCACGAATAACGTGTTGCCATGTCCACCAGGAGAGACTGGACAGTATAGATGTAAAACAAATATGCCAGCAGTTTATCTCAGCTAACGAGAGGAGAACGAATGTGTTTGGTTCCTTCACATAGTGGACATTGAGTTGTTGTGTGGGGCACCAGGAGTCCATGGCTGTTGGTGTAACAGTAGTTCATGTTTAGAATAAAAAAATCCCATGTCACTGATTTGATAGGGGCAATAGTGTGCCTAAAATGTTGCATAATTTTGCTGGGGGCTCACTTATAAAACTATGAATTGTGATTTTAAATGGTTTAAAAGCATGTAGAATAGGATATGTAGGCAAGTATATTTCACCTCCTTTTATTAAGTAGCAAAGACAAAACCCAGGGCAGGGTTCAGTGGTTGAATCATCCATCCCTACCAATGCCAACACTAAATCTACGCCCTTGTCTAATATTAAAATAAGCCAGTGCTTCGTTCCTTCTTAATGCTGCTTCCCTGTGTCCAGAAATTTGTACACATGTAAACATGAAATTTGTACACAGCTAATATCTTAGTCAGTGCCTGTGATTCTCATAGTTATAATCACTACTGCACACACTCTGGTTTTATGCGAGTTTGTTATTACTTGGTCTGTTATTCTGTGGTTACATGTTGTCATTTGTGTGTTGTATGATCACTTGGTACTTTGAGAATGTCTGTGTTTGTTTACTTGTGGTTGTAGTTGTTTTTTTATGTATTCTGTATCCAGTTATGAGTGGTTACTTGTAACATTCTAGCTTTGTTAAATTGTACTTTGTAAGGCTCTCATCTCACTGCCTGAAGACTGAGTTAGAATTGGCTCTTCCACAAACAGACACACACAGACACACACTGGGGAGGTTTTTCGTCAGATGCACTAGGAGTTTGAGTGCCTCCCTTTGTTCTCTAATTTGGGTAGGAAGTTTAATAGTTCTTGTTATTTTTTTTTCTACTTAGCAAGATGGAGCACTCATATGCATCTTCTGATTTGATTTGTTTTGCTTTGATTTGGCAGCACCCATCAGCCTTGTTTGTCTTTGCAGTTCTAGCTCCCTTTAGTTCCTTCCTGTTTGTTAACCATATCACTAAGCAATGCATACTTTGCTAAAACATAACCATCTGTTTTTTTCTTAATGTTACTGAACAATATTTTACTTTGAACTTGGATGTTACACAGATGTTTTTTTATGTTCAGTATTAAATTGTTCACAGTGTTTACATGATTTTGTATAACTAATTTTGTTCAAGTCTAATTAAAGGTAGTATAGGACATATTTTTGTTAACAGCTCAGCGCTGCCATCAAGTAGTGCATTAGGTACTGTGTTGATAATTGTGCCAAATTGTGTGAGTGTCTGCCCAGCAGCAACTGACATAGTTTTCTTGGTATGTACTCATTATCATCAACTAAAAACGGTCAAAGAAAGGACTAACAGTGTCATGACCATGGTCTCAATAATGTGTAGGGAAAGCAAAGCCTGTGCTCCATGATCCCAGCTTGGTGGAGAAACTAAAGCACACATTTCCAAAAAACCTTTATACTGGCTCTGATAAAATGGTGTGAGAACGAAAAGTGCATCACAGCTTGCCACTTGATATTAAAATTGGACGATTCAGTAATAGAAGAAGCTGGCCTGGTCCGATGAATCATGTTTTCTTTTGCATCACATGGACAGACGTCCATACGTCATTTAGGTGGGGAAGAGATGACGGGATGAAGGTGAGCTAACGTAACGTCCTGGACAATGATCTGCAAAGAAACCTTGGGTCCTGGCGTTTATGGGGATGTTACTTTGACACGTACCACCAACCCTTAATACAACTGCAAAACTCATGATTCACCAACCTTCCAGCACTCTTAGCTCATTATGAGGTATTTGTTGCGGCTAGTGCATCAAGGCAGCAATGTTCAAGGACACTATTATTTCTCAGTCATGCTAGAGGCTTTCACAAAACAGCAGCATTTGACACCCAGCACCCCCATACCTGTAACTTGTCAGTGGCATTACAATCATACCAGTAGAAAAGATTTTTCTTACTGGTCAAGGGTAGAGATAATGTTCCTGCATTTAGCCTATTTGTAATGTTTGTAGATGGCGAGTGGCCAAAAACTCTTTAGTTGCATAAAAGAATGATGTCATAAGCCTTGCACCCACCTTGTTTCTGTTCTTCTTGCATATGGTGTCAATAACAACCTGAGTAACAGAAAAAAGCATCCTGTTTGATCACAAGATTACTAAAGTCGCTACCATCAGAGCGCTACTCTTATCCCCATATGAAACTAGAGAACAGAGAAAAATGAAAGTAAATGGGAATTAGGTGTCACTATTTTCTCACCTTGCTTCCAACCTACTCATGGCTATCATATGGGAATTTCTGTTTGTACTGTACTGTAGTTGAGAGTGACAGCAAAGGAGAGTAAGGATGACAAGCAAGGTCATGAGCTGAGCTCCAACCTATTACTTGTAGAGTGTGTGTCTGAGACCGGTGAGAAGCCAGGGTGCCTAGAGGTAGATAAACAGATTTCTGTGGTTGTTGGAGGCACACGGTTTGTACTGGAGTCATATGGGGTTAGAGTTGACTCACTGGGAGACAGGCGAAAACATCACTACCTCCCACACTGTCTTCTACAACATGTTCAACTGTCAGTTCTGTGCTCTTTGTCTGCCAACCAATCTCTGCTATGTTGTTTTAGATAAACTAAAAGTGTTCATTTTAAATTGTTCTCCCTGTTACACAGAGCAATTTTAGTTTGTGATTAAAGAAGTTATGCAGTGTTCCTCGGCTCATCTGTATTTATGCATTAGAACAGTTGACGCCTCAGAAATAACGCCCATTTGACCTTCACCCTTAGAAGTCCCCCTAAGGATGCCATGTTATCTTCCACAACTTACCCAGCTGTCATTTCATTGTCATTTTGTTTGCTGACACTGACCCTCTGTCTGTCAACATCTGTCAAATGTAAGAAGCTAAAACAGTATACTAAGAAATTTACTTGGCAAATATATAAAGTATTGGGGAAAAAATGACAAGTGTCATGACACTGCTTTTTGTCAGTGTAAATTAAAGCTGCAATATCCAGTGTTTTTTAAACACTAAAATGACTACAAATAAATAAATATTTATATTTTTATCAGTCAGCTATGTGCGACCTCTGTGTGAGCTTCGCTGTGGCTTTGAAGGTGAGGCATGCAGTCACAGAGCATTAAATAACATTACTCAAGCAATGTAGTGATGAAAAAAGTAGATATATATATTCCACTTGGCATACTGCTAAAACTGTTAGATGCATTTCTGCTTTTTTTAAAAATACTGGTAGTGTGTTCTCTCTGCCTTGTGTTTGAGTATGAATATGCATAAGCTGAGTGGGTATGATGTTCCCAACTTTTCTATCTCACTTTAGCATGTTGGCATGCTAAATAGTGGTTTAAGGCTGATAGGGATGTAATTTTAACCAGTCTTGAGCCTAAGTATATGATCACTGAAGGTGTTGATAGGACTGCCTCAAAAGTCAGAATTATCATAAGGCTGGTGGCACTTAAGGATGCTGGGGGAGTGTCATTAACTTTGATTTGCCCACAAAAGTACCCATTCTCAGTATGAAATCTGATGACATCAACTCCTTGCAAGCATTGGCAAAGACAACACGCTAGCACAAATCTTGCAATGAAGAACCCGGGACCAAAGTAATGGGTTGATTTAAGTCAGGTAACAAAATGATGAGTAATCACGCTTGTAAGACTGTACCCTCCATTTCTACCCATAACTGTTTTGAGACAGCAAGCATTTTTGAGGTGCTCTTAGGAATGGTTTTCAAATTAGCCATAGGCCTTCTGTTGATACCTAAACACTAAAAGAGAGAAGAAAGAGATGTCATCAGCAGGTAGGTATTGAAGCCAGTGTGTGGAATTTTAGTCCAAAAGTATTGTTAACTTAAAATTATGTGACCGTGTATCCCAGACTATTGCAGAGTAATGCAAAGCATGTTATCTAATGAATTACTTTATAAAGAATATATACATTCATTTTTTAAATAAAAAAGTTAGTGTACACTTTTGTTTAACCATGCTTTAACACACACACACACACACACACACATTAATCAGGGGCTTAAAAACACATTTACAAAATTGGAAAGATTCAATTTTAGATGCAATGAGTTGACAGATGCTTCAGACGTTTTCAGTTTAGTCAAACTCCACAGGTGTATTTACCTCATAGAACAGACACAGAGCAATGCCATGTTTTTCATTTAGGCTTTGAGTTTTATTAATTTTGTAATAAAAAAAATCAATAGTCATGCAGTAGTGGAAAGTAAAAAAAAATGTCTTAAAATATAAAATGTATGAATAATGACATAAGCCAGATATAAATTATTTACCGTTTTGTATTTTGCAGTTACGTTGAAATCATCTGAGAGGTCAAGGCGAGATTTGAGAGGCTGTGATCATGTTTGAAAACACCTTACTTTCAAAGGAACTGGCTGCTGTTGGAGGTGAATATCCAAAATTGAAGTGTGACAGCGTAAGGTCCAGCTATCATTCTTAATATTAAAGTACATGTTAAGGTTAACTTCTGAATGTACACCAAATGTCTGATGTACTTAGAGGCTTGTTTGATCAGGTACATATTCCTATCAGGACACTGCTCATCGTTCCCTTTTGTTTAACTGAGCTTGAAGGGCAATTCAGTGCACATCTATGGACATCCTCCTTCTGTTGCAGGTGTAAAATAATCCAAGTAAGGAGCATAGTGCAATATTTTTGTAAACTTAAGTACTAAGAACTAAGTACTTCTGAATGATTTCATAGTGAGAATTTGTGAAGAGAGCATGTTAAGTTTGAATCGTCCAATTTCCAGAAATCTGTTACAGGCCTGCAACACTGTGGTGGTGGTGACACTGTTGCTTCACAGCGAGTTTGAGCTTTATTGCATGAAAGTCATATTAAACATTAAACTTTGCTTGAATAAAAAAACAAAAAGTCAAGCAAAACCTTGGAAACCAGTGTAAACTGGGGAGAAAAAAACAAAAGAACAAATGCAATGACTTTCAGGTCTAATAGTTCAAAGACAGTTCTTTTTACGGCCAAATGGGGGTCATTTTGAGCCCTAGATAGATCTGAATTACACTCCAATCGTGAACCATTTCTTCACTTTAAACTGTAATGATTTATAGTTTGAGGGCTAAGGGATGTAATCCTAATATTACTACATCAACAGCTTTATGTCTCAGCAGCATGAGTAATATTAGTATACAAAAACCCTGTATTTCAATTCAGGTTTTCACCCTTGCACATTTTGTCTTCAATTGACTTCTATTGAAAATCTCATGCTAGCATGCTAAGTCTTTCCCTATGATCATGCAGTCAATCCTATTTCCATAACCAGCATGAATCCACATTGCTAATAGAGTTAGCCTGCTGACACTCAGTATTCACTGTGTGTGTTAATGCCCCATTCTGAGCAAGCTATGGAAGTGCTTGCTGGAAAACCAGTCCATATTGGTTTTCCCCATTAGAGGATAATAGTTTTAGTTGGGTTAGTGCAGTCCATTCTGACCCTGCTGTGAACATTGATTTCAGTGTTTACTGTTTCCAGTGTGTGTGTGTGTGTGTGTGTGTGTGTGTGTGTGTGTGTGTGTGTGTGTTTGTGTGTTTGTATGTTTTTTTCCATGCAATTTCTGGGATGCACTGCACAGCAGAACAGTCAGAGTGACCTCGAGGAAAATTCTGTATGTTAATTCACTGGTTTATAGTTATTTTAACAAATCACTTTCATGGCCTTATTTCAAGGAATTTAGAGTGAGAGAGACCTTTCATGTAGGTTTGTTTTTACAACCGCTTATCAAACTTAGTGAGTTGAGTGCTTAGATGAAGTTCAGAAAATGGAATGACAATCATTCTTATGCAGCATATAAAAAAAATACAAAATACTACTCAATATGCAATAATGCAGGGAAATATTTATTCTTAACA
>JAQSNX010007881.1:0-16030 GCA_029532605.1 Oreochromis grahami
AGAGTATTTAAAAGTAGAATGGGAGGCAGAGCCTTCAGTTTTCAGGCCCCTCTTCTGTGGAACCAGCTTCCAGTTTGGATTTCAGGAGACAGACACTATCTCTACTTTCAAGATTAGGCTTAAAACTTTCCTTTTTGCTAAAGCATATAGTTAGGGCTGGACCAGGTGACCCTGAATCCTCCCTTAGTTATGCTGCAATAGACGTAGACTGCCGGGGATTCCCATGATGCATTGAGTTTTTCCCTTCCAGTCACCTTTCTCACTCACTATGTGCTAATAGACCTCTCTGCATTGAATCATATCTGTTACTAATCTCTGCCTCTCTTCCACAGCATGTCTTTCATCCTGTTTTCCTTCTTTCACCCCAACCGGTCGCAGCAGATGGCCCCGCCCCTCCCTGAGCCTGGTTCTGCCGGAGGTTTCTTCCTGTTAAAAGGGAGTTTTTCCTTCCCACTGTCGCCAAAGTGCTTGCTCATAGGGGGTCATATGATTGTTGGGTTTTTCTCTGTATTTATTATTGTGCTATCTACTGTACAATATAAAGCGCCTTGAGGCGACTTTTGTTGTGATTTGGCGCTATATAAATAAAAAAAATTGAATTGAATTGAAAATGAGTGCTGAGAAAGACATTCAAGGCTTAGGTGATGAATCTGGAGGCTCACTTCCTCTAGATATGACAGTTGAACCATTTAAACCCTGTCATGTAGTCACAAGAGCACAAAGTGCAAAGGAAATGATGCAAGAGCTACCCTTTTTTGAGGAGTCTCTCAAAACAGAGCCAGGGAAGATTAGGAAGTCTAGGGCTCAGAAAAGAAGGGAAAAGTTCAAAGGCTCAGGGGGAAAAGGGTACAGCATTGTTTCCTAAGCCAAATAACCAGCTTGAGTTTGATGTTCCCTCAGATTTAGGTGCACTCCAAAGAAGCGACCCTACTCTAAAACCCTGGTTTGAGAAGGTAACAGAGGTAGAGGGGGCTAGTCAAGGTCAGGTAAGCTGTCTTGCAGACACTGTTTACTTGATTAAAGGAAGCATCTTGTACCAGAGAAAGGGGAAGCGCGAAGCTGTAGCACTCCCACAACAGTTCAGAAACAAAGTTATGGATTTGGGTCATTCAATTCCATGGACAGGTCATATGGCTTTTCACAAAACATTGAATAGGATCAGCAGCCATTTTGTTTGGCCAGGGATGTATGTCCAGTTTTGCCGTTCCTGTGAAAAATGTCAGTTGACCTCAGGCAAAGGAGTAGCACGAGCCCAGCTGCAACCACTGCCAATTATTGAAACACCATTTGAGAGGCTAGGCATGGATATTGTGGGCTCTTTAGAGAGGAGCTCCACAGGTCATTGCTACATATTAGTCATATGTGACTATGCAACACGGTGTCCTGAGGCCTTCCCACTCAGATCAATTAAAGCCCGTCGCATTGCTAATTGTCTGCTTCAGCTTTTCTCTAGGGTAGGCATACCAAGAGAAATTCTGACGGATTGTGGAACGAACTTTCTATCCAAGTTGTTGCAGCAGGTTTATAAGCTGTTAGGGATAAAGGGACTTAAGACCACCCCTTATCACCCCCAAACGGACAGGCTAGTGGAGAGATACAACCAGACTCTCAAAAGTATGTTGCGCAAGTTTGTCTCTGACACAGGTGCTGACTGGGATCAATGGCTGCCATACCTTCTGTTCGCCTACCGGGAGGTCCCGCAGGTTTCCACTGGCTTTTCGCCTTTTGAACTTTTGTACGGCCGCCAAGTGAGAGGCCCCCTGGATCTGCTTAAGGACTGCTGGGAGGACCCCAAAGCAGAGGGCGAAAGCATCGCAGCCTACGTCATCACCATGAGAGAGAGGTTGGAGAAAATGGCATCATTGGTGCAAGACAACATGAAAGCTGCACAAAAACATCAAAAGACATGGTATGATCAGAAGGCCAGGGATAGGGTCTTCCTTCCAGGTCAGAAAGTACTGTTATTGCTTCCCACCAGCGATAACAAGCTGCTGACAAAATGGCATGGACCATATGAGATCGTCAGACAAGTGAGTAAAGTCACTTATGAACTGAATATGCCAGAAAGAGTTAAAAAATATCAGACATTTCATGTGAACTTGTTGAAGGAATTCCACAGCCGACAAGAGCCAGTCTATCAGTTACTGGTGCGTTCAGTTAAGGATGAGGAGGTGACTGAGAAGTTCTTTCCAACTAACATTCAAGTTTGTGCTTCAGTTGACCTTTCTCATTTGTCTCCTACTGAGCAGGCTGATATTAAACCACTCGTGGACCCACAGCTCTTTCGAGAAACACCAGGCTTCACATCACTCATTCAGCACAAGATACGGGTGAAGGAGGATGCACCCGTTCGACAAAAGAGCTACAGAATTCCAGAACGGTTGGTGCCAGTGCTGCAGAAAGAAATAAAACTGATGTTGGATCTGGGAATCATTGAGGTGTCAAGTAGTGAGTGGTGCAGCCCAATTGTTTTGGTACCAAAGAAAGATGACACCCTGAGATTCTATATTGATTTCAGATATTTGAATGCAGTATCCAAGTTTGATCCCTACCCAATGCCCAGGGTGGATGACCTGCTGGAGAGAGTTGGATCAGCAAGGTACATTACGACACTCGATCTGTGTAAAGGATACTGGCAAGTGGCTTTGGCACCAGAAGCGAAAGAGCTGACAGCCTTCAAAACTCCTTTTGGTATGTACCAATTTAAAGTCATGCCATTTGGGCTTCAAGGTGCACCAGCGACATTCCAACGATTAATGGACCATGTACTGAGAGATGTGTCAGCATTCTCTGCAGCATATCTGGATGACGTGGTGGTGTACAGCCAGTCCTGGGAAGAGCATGTCATTCACCTACAGGTGCTACACTCCATCAGAATGGCTGGACTGACTATTAACCCCAAGAAGTGTTCCATAGCCAAGAGAGAAGTGGAGTACTTGGGCTTTGTGGTTGGCTCTGGGAAAATAAAGCCGCAGGTTGGAAAGATTGACACAATTCAGTCCTTCCCAGTTCCGACAAGAAAAAGGAAGGTGAGAGGTTTTCTGGGTCTAGTAGGCTGGTACAGGAAATTCATACCTTCTTTTGCAGAGCGATCCACTGCACTGAATGACCTCACAAAAAGCTCAGCCCCCAACAAAGTGCGTTGGACAGAAGACTGTGAGCAAGCATTCACAGACCTCAAGGAAGCAGTTTGCACACATCCAGTTCTACACAGCCCAGACTTCAACAAGCCATTCATCTTGCAAACTGATGCTTCGGGAGTTGGCCTTGGTGCTGTTCTTCAGCAAGAGGTGGATGGTGAAAGAAGGCCTGTGGTGTTTCTGAGTCAGAAACTACTCGACAGGGAGACGAGGTATTCGATGGTGGAGAAAGAGTGCTTGGCCATGAAATGGGCTATCGAGGCCTTGAGGTATTATCTTCTGGGACGTCACTTCACTCTTGAGACTGATCATTGTGCCCTCCAGTGGTTGAACCGCATGAGGGATGCGAATGCCCGCATTGCAGGATGGTACCTGTCTCTGCAGCCTTGTGACTTTACGGTCCAGTATAGGCCAGGGAAGTCAAATGTGGTTGCTGACTGTTTGTCTAGGATGACAGAGGACTAAAGCACTTCGCGCTTAGGAGAGGGAGGAGGAAATGTAAGGAAGAGGACTCCCTTGCTACATTTATTTATATTATATTATCTGTATAGCACTTTAGAGCACACCTTTCACTTTATTAAAAGCACCTTATCAAGCACTTTATTTAGCATTGCACTTTAAGCATGGATTTGCACAGTAAAACATTTGCACACAAGAAGTTTAAATATTTATTGATTATTTATTGGGAATTTTAAAATCAGTTGGTAGCCTTGATTCAGATCCTGCACAGCTGCTCCTCATCAAGGAATGTGGTGGTTGTCTGTGAGGAGAGAAGAATGGTGATTGAGATGTGTGAAATCTAGGAAGGAAAGTGGTGCAAATAAGTGTTTGTAAGATAATGATTACTCACCTTTCTTGCCTGTGTCCTCTTCAGGGTGTTTGGGCAAATGTTTCCCCGGGGGCCCAGACACCATTTAAAGGTTCCGGGAGAGACCATTGGTTAAGAGAGTGTGGGGAATCTTTTTGTGCTTGGGTTTCTGGGTTTTTATAATATTGGGTTTGGTTAAACATTAAAGTGTGAAATATTTATTAATATGAAAATGTGAAATGTATTTATGTATTATTTATTTATTCTAATTGATATATTGTATACTGTGAATTGTTGTAAGGAGAGCTGTATGGCAAATAAATACTTTGTTCCACTGCACTTGCCTTAGTCCATCTCACTGTGTTTCCAGCTGCTAAGGGCTGCCCTATTACAAGGAGATATGATTGAAACCAGGCTAGGGGTGTGTCAGAGATGCCGAGAGAGGAAAGTCTGCTTAGAAGGATGGAGTGAGAGATGGTGTTGAAGGCTGAGCTCAGATCCAAGAGGCCGAGAATGGTGAGAAGACCAGAGTCAGCTCCGATTAGAAGATCATTAGTGACTTTAAGCAAAGCATTTTCTGTACTGTGACATGAACGAAAACCCGATTGAAATCTCTGTTATCATTAACCACCTGTGAATCAAGTTGAACTGAAACTACTGAAGGACATGTCCTTCAACGCACATATTAAACAAATATGTAAGACTGCTTTCTTCCATTTGTGCAACATCTCTAAAATTAGAAATATCCTGTCTCAGAGTGACGTTGAAAAACTAGTTTATTACTTCGCTCTCACACTGGAGGCCTACTTGTTGTTCCTAGAGTATTTAAAAGTAGAATGGGAGGCAGAGCCTTCAGTTTTCAGGCCCCTCTTCTGTGGAACCAGCTTCCAGTTTGGATTCGGGAGACAGACACTATCTCTACTTTCAAGATTAGGCTTCAAACTTTCCTTTTTGCTAAAGTATATAGTTAGGGCTGGACCAGGTGACCCTGAATCCTCCCTTAGTTATGCTGCAATAGACGTAGGCTGCTGGGGATTCCCATGGGACACATCACTGTGAAGGAACAGCACTGTACCAAAGTCATTGAACGGTGGTTAGCGTCCGGCTAAACCACCTGGCCAGGGAATTTTCACACGTTATTGTGCTGACTGTTTACATCCCACCCTCGGCCGACGCTACAGTAGCTTGTGAGTACATTCACTCCACTGTCTCTCAGCTACAGATGGCACATCCGCAGTCCCTCATTATTATCTCTGGGGACTTCAGTCATGCCTCACTATCTGTCACTCTCCCTAACTTCTTGCAGTATGTTGACTGCCATACAAGGGACAGCAAAACCCGGGATCTATTGTTTGCCAACACAAAGCAGGCTTACAGCGCATCACCCCTCCCCCTGCTTGGCCACTCAGACCACAACCTGGTCCTTCTCCACCCCACTTACACTTCTATGGTGAAGACGAAACCCTCCACGAAGAAGGTGATAAGGGTGTGGTCTGAGGAATGCAATGAGGCCATAAGAGACTGTTTTGAATGCACAGGCTGGCAGGAACTCTGCAAGCCTCACTGTGAGGACATCGACACCCTCACCCACTGCACCACGGACTACATTAATTTCTGTGTTGAGAACACTGTGCCTACCAAGAAGGTACAGTGTTTCTCAAACAATAAACCATGGGTGACCCCAGAACTGAAGGCCCTGCTGAACAAGAAGAAGAGGGCTTTCTGGTCTGGAGACAAGGAGGAACTGAAGAAAGTCCAAAAGGATCTTAAATACAAGATCTGAGGTGGCAAGGAGCGCTTCAGGAGAAAGATGGAAAACCAACTCCAACAGAAAAATGTCAGAGAAGTCTGGAGGAACATGAAAACAATCTCTGCACACTTCCTGGACAATGGAGGAGCCACAGTGTCTGCTGGCCGGGGGTAGGCTAACGACCTGAATCTGTTTTTCAACAGATCTGACAATGGCCCACTTATCTCCTCTCCCACCCCCAGGTTCCATCAACCCCCCTCCAGTTGCCCCCCCCCCCGAGTGCAATACCATTGTCACCTGAGCTCTCCTCTCACCACAACCCTGCTTCATCCCTATCCACACATCTACCCACAACAGAGCCAGCTCCACCCCCCACTCCAGCCCAGCCTCACATTTACTTCACAGCTAATCAGGTGAGAAGTCAGCTCAAGAGGACGAAGGCAAGGAAGGCAGCAGGTCCGGATGAAATCTGCTCAGGGACTGTGCAGACCAGCTCTGTCAGGTGGCCCTGTACATCTTTAACCTGAGCCTGAGCCTGGAGAGGGTTCCTGAACTGTGGAAAACTTCCTGTGTGGTTCTGGTGCCAAAAATCGCACACCCCAAGGAGCCCAACCACTTTTAGGCCTGTGGCCTTGACTTCTCATCTGATGAAGACCATGGAAAGGCTCATCCTGCACCGCCTTCGCCCACTGTTGGCCTCAGCGATGGACCCCCTGCAGTTCGCCTACCGTTCTGGAATCGGGGTGGATGACGCTGTCATCTACCTGTTACACCGATCCCTCTCTCACCTAGAGCAGGCGGGGAGCACTGTGAGGATCATGTTTTTTGACTTCTCCAGTGCTTTCAACACCATCCAGCCTTCACTACTGAGAGGGAAGCTGGAGGGAGCCGGAATAGGCAAACAGCTGACTGCATGAACCATCGACTACCTTACCAACAGGCCACAGTATGTGAGGCTCCATGACTGTGTGTCCGAGGTGGTAATCTGCTGCACGGGGGCACCACAGGGCACGGTTCTCTCACCTTTCCTGTTCAGCCTTTACACTTCAGACTTCTGTTATAATTCGGACGATTGCCATCTACAGAAGTTCTCAGATGATACAGCCATCATTGGATGCGTATCAGACGGGAATGAACAGGAATACAGGGGGTCATAAGTGACTTTGTTGGCTGGTGTGAGACTTACGCGCTCCCAATCAATGCCGGCAAGACAAAGGAGATGGTCATAGACTTCAGGAGGAAGTCACCCCCTACAACACTGGTGAACATCCAAGGGAAAGACATTGAGATAGTGGACTCTTATAAGTACCTGGGTGTTCACCTCAACAATAAACTGTTGAACGTGCGTGTGTACATGTCTATACATAGGAATAGTAGTGGTACAATAGTTATGTTAAGCTATATAGTTTATGTCTTGCATATTTCCACAACCATATCCATAATCACATACTGTGTATGCTACCATTGTATATAGTATATTATCTTACTCATTTTTCATTGTTTGTACTTATTTGTATTTTTTGTATTTTCCTTCTGATATCTGTACCTGAGCTGAGGTAACGCAAAAATTTCCCCGTCGTGGGATCAATAAAGTCTCGTCTCATCTCATCTTATGATGCATTGAGTTTTTCCTTTCCAGTCACCTTTCTCACTCACTATGTGTTAATAGACCTCTCTGCATTGAATCATCCATCCATTCGCTTATCCTTTCCAGGGTCGTGGGGGGCGCTGGAGCCTATCCCAGCTGTCATAGGATGAGAGGCGGG
Organism: Oreochromis grahami; assembly: GCA_029532605.1. Taxonomy (NCBI): domain Eukaryota; kingdom Metazoa; phylum Chordata; class Actinopteri; order Cichliformes; family Cichlidae; genus Oreochromis; species Oreochromis grahami. The sequence continues at coordinate 7,465 of JAQSNX010007881.1, forward strand.
GTACATCCTGGACAGGTCGCAGGGCCAACACACAGGGACAGACAACCATTCACACCTAGTGACAATTTGGATTATCCAATTAACCTATCCCCACAAACTGCATGTCTTTGGACGGTGGGAGGAAGCCGGAGTACCCGGAGGGAACCCACGCAAACACGGGGAGAACATGCAAACTCCACACAGAAAGACCCGGCCTGATGGTGGAATTGAACTCAGGACCTTCTTGCTGTGCGGCAACAGTGCTAACCACCGTGCCACCGTGCTGCCACATCATACTTGTTATTAATCCCTGTCTCTCTTCCACAGCATGTCTTTATCCTGTCTTCCTTCTCTCACCCCAACCGGTCACAGCAGATGGCCCCGCCCCTCCCTGAGCCTGGTTCTGCCGGAGGTTTCTTCCTGTTAAAAGGGAGTTTTTCCTTCCCACTGTCGCCAAAGTGCTTGCTCATTGGGGGTCAGATGTATTGTTGTGTTTTTCTCTGTATGTATTATTGTAGGGTCTACTGTAATATATAAAGCGCCTTGAGGCGACTGTTGTTGTGATTTGGCGCTATATAAATAAAATTGAATTGAATTGAATTTAGAGTTGGACTTCCTAATGTGTTTTGGATCATTGTCCTGCTACAGAACCGAAGTGCGCTTCAGCTTGAGCTCACAAACAGATTGCCAAACATTCACCTTCAGGATTTTTTGTTATATAGCAGAATTCATGGTTCCATTTACTACACCAAGTCAGGTCCTGAGGCAGCAAAACAGCATCAGACCATCACACTTCTGCTACCATATTTTACCGTTGGTATGATGTTCTTTCTCTGAAATGTGGTGTTACTTCTACCCCAAATGTAACGGGACACACACCTTCCCAAAAGATCAACTTTTGTGCTATCAGTCCACAGAGTATTCTCCCAAAAGTCTCGGGATCATCAACATGTTTTATGTTTTATGTGGCAATCGTGGCTCAAGAGTTGGGAGTTCGCCTTGTAATCGGAAGGTTACCGGTTCGAGCCCCGGCTCGGACAGTCTCGGTCGTTGTGTCTTTGGGCAAGACACTTCACCCGTTGCCTACTGGTGGTGGTCAGAGGGCCCGGTGGTGCCAGTGTCCGGCAGCCTCACCTCTGTCAGTGCGCCCCAGGGTGGCTGTGGCTACAACGTAGCTTGCCATCACCAGTGTATGAATGTGTGTGTGAATGGGTGGATGACTGGATATGTAAAGTGCTTTGGGGTCCTTAGGGACCATAAAGGCGCTATATAAATACAGGCCACTTACCATTTATGGCAAAACTGAGATGAGCCTTTATGTTCCTTTGGCTCAACAGTGGTTTTCATCTTGGAACTCTGCCATGTGGGCCATTTTTGGCCAGTTTGTTTTGGCAAATGAGGCCTGCAGTTCAGTCTTTTGTGATCTCTTGGATGAGTCGTTGCAGTACTCTGAGTAACTCCAGGCACTCCTGGGAAGCTTCACCACTTTCTATGTTTTTGCCATTTGTGTATAATGGCCCTCACCATGGTTCAGTGGAGCCTCAAAGCCTTAGAAACGTCTCTACACCCCTGAGAGGTCACCATCCATCACAGGGTTAATACAGAGCCGGATAACCATTCATGCTCACAAGCTTGTGTCACTGTATCCAATGACTATTCTGCCCTTTAAGTAAAATGGTTATGCACTGGTTCTTTCATAGCACTTTTCTACTCTGATCACTCAGAATGATTTATATAACTTGCCTTATTCACCCAAGCACTTTTTCTACGTTTCTACGACCTCCTCTACCTACTAAACTACAGCCAACCCATCAAAGAAAATACATAGCATCATGATTTTTCATCATATTTATATTTACGACTCCAAAATTCTTCTAGCAAATTGATATTAAATGTTTTCAGTGCCCCTAATGATTAACTATTGAACCCTCTCTTATGGGAATGTTTGAAATGGCAGAAGGTCACATATTCAGACTTCCAGTAAGCATTTTATTTCAGTAAACATTTAATCCATATATGGATTTGGATTTCTATAGCTCTGGGAAAACTGAGAACTTTAGAATATAACTGTCTCATGTGACACTTCACTACTACAAGCTGGTTCTGGACACACAGTGTCTGGAAGCATAAAAGCATCTTCACTTGCACAGTAGACGCTATCACCGACCACTTTAAGACTACAAGTGTCAGGAAAAGAAATACTACCAAGTGCCATGGTATTTCTGATTTTAGGTCTTTACTTTGTGATGTAATGTAAATGTAATGTAATGTGAATCTATCATGTAAAATCTTCTTCAGTACATCGCATGTAGCAAGGTCAGGCAGTAGTTGCTGATAATTGAAGCAGAGTGTTGATATAACAAAACAATGGCAACAAAATCTCACCTTAGAGGGCCCTTCACTCTTAAAACTTCTGACCCACAGCCAACACTCTAAATTACCAACACACAACATACACACATCCATATCTGAGTAGATCAGAAAAGGTCAGATGCAGCACTTCCCCAAACCTTTTGGGGGTGTGTGTGTGTGTGTGGGGGGGGGTGCTTTGCCACTGGGAGAGCCGCATGTTGAGGGACTGACAGAATTATGAGGATTCTGCCAACAGAGAGGTGTGTAACCTTTACTCTCTTGGCCTTGAGAAGTACCACCCTTCTCACCTTAACATTGTTTTAAAGGCCATGTGTACTATTTACACGCTACATTTACCCTTTAGGTTACCGTCTTCTCAGCTCGAGCTATGAACAGCATTTTTATAAGCAACCTGAGAGCCCATATAAAACTGATTAGATGATATACAGTTAAGCATGCTGAAGTACCAAAAGGGAGGAAGAAAAAAACCAACCGTTAAATCAATATGGTGCGATTGAGCATTATGTTATTGTCTGTATCTGAGTAAACAGATGCTTGACAGACATTGGAAGACTAGCAATATTTATTGAGTCAAAACAACTTGGGTGCTTTCATTCAGTATGAATGTTCAGTTCTGCAACTTACCCATTAAACTGCTGTGTGACTTTTAAATGCACAGCCAATTACAGTAGAACAGAGCTTCCCACTAACTTCTCCAATGTAGCACTAACCTGGCTGAATTTTTATATGTATAAAAATCCCCTCTCGCCCCTGCAGGCGGTCTATCCTCCAAGCTCGGGTCCTCTACCAGAGGCCTGGGAGCTTGAGGGTCCTGCGCAGTATCTTAGCTGTTCCCAGGACTGCGCTCTCCTGGACAGAGATCTCCGATGTTGTTCCCGGGATCTGCTGGAGCCACTCGCCTGGTTTGGGAGTCACCGCACCTAGTGCTCCGATTACCACGGGGACCACCATTACCTTCACCCTCCACATCTACTCCAGCTCTTCTCTGAGCCCTTGGTATTTCTCCAGCTTCTCGTGTTCCTTCTTCCTGATATTGCTGTCATTCGGAACCGCTACATCAATCACTACAGCCGTCTTCTTCTGTTTGTCTACCACCACTATGTCCGGTTGGTTAGCCACCACCATTTTGTCCGTCTGCATCTGGAAGTCCCACAGGATCTTAGCTCCCTCATGGTGTGTGTGTGTGTGTGTGTGTGTGTGTGTGTGTGTGGTGTGTGTGTGTGTGTGTGTGTGTGTGTGTGTGTGTGTGTGTGTTTGTTTGTGTTTGTGTTTGTGGGACAAGGGAAATTTACAATCACACACTAAAAGAATTGCCCAAGTACTAAAGGACAAATGAATAATAATACATGAATATTTTTTTAAATATAAATCATAACGCTAATTTTGGATGCAGTGAGGTTGCTTCTGGGTTTTCCCCACATAAGAGCATTTCCTTACATGATATCTTTAGTAAATTATCCACTTTACTCGCCATTTCCGCTGTTCCATGATCTTTAATGAATAGTAAAGCATGTTACATCTTTTACAGACAGGCATTTATAGGCATAGTCACGTTATGTCCTATCATATCAGCTCCTGATCAGAATCAGAATACTTTATTTATCCCTAAGGAAATTATGTTGGTTACAGCTGCTCCAAGACAGTAACTATTTAAGTCATACAATATGTTACAGAGTTTACAAAGTGAAAAAATAGCACTAATATATACAAATCACTCCATTATACATATCAAGATTATTACAGATGGTCATTGATTGGCCACTGCTTTAGTTATATATATATATATATATTTATTTTTTTTAAGCATCACAGCTGTAGTCCATGGATACAGTTCATGCCCCGATGTTGTCAGGGATATTTGCAAGCAGCACAAACTACTGAGTAACTTTTTGAGGCTAGTCTATTTTGCAGGACTAGACTGCCAACCCCTTTCTTCACTTTCATTTTTATTTTCATCAAACAATGTGTCATCCCTTTATTCTTAACACATTATCCAGTCCAGTCCATATTGGTATAGATGTACAGCATGATTTTTATTCTCTATTGCGATTGCTTTAGTTATATTGAAAGGTCAGTATCAGCAGAGTGATGAATGGCTTCAGCTGTAGTTTACATGGCCCTGCCGGTGGCTCGTTTGGAAGAGGCGCTGCATACAGAGTCCAATCCCATCTGTCTGCAGCAGAGTTAAGAGTCAATGCTGGTGCCACAAACAGTCATCCGTGACATTTGCGGTCGGCTCTGAGACACAAATCATCCTCTGGGGAATTAGGAGTGTTTTGCATGATTTAATCGATCAAGAGAAGAAAACGAAAAATATCCACAAGGTATAATTATGGGTGTCGTGATTTTCTGTTGCCGTATCTAGAATTCACTCAAGTGGGAGGGGGGAGAGGGGTAAACTTAAAGTCTCTCTACCCACAATGAAACATGAATGATCACGTAGGGTGGTCCCAGCTCACACCATGCCCTGAGCCAGTGCCATAGGCAAGGCATTCCTCTGCCTCCTTTCTGTACAACACCCCTCTAGCCAAGAGCCTTTGCCTTTTCAAGTGGGTTACACAGAGTGGAAATGTTGAATATGAGCAGGAAGGAGGATTGCACAAACACAGGTACATGAATCAAAAGCTTGTCTGCGTTAGGGGAGGGGATACACACACCGAAATTAAGAAAAGCTTGTGTATTTCATTTATTGCCTATTTTATATCGAGCACATATCACACAAATTCTCCTCTCTGACACATCAGATCCCAACACGTAGGGGTACATTTTCACATTCATTTTTTCTTCTAAAGTATCTTTGCTAACATTAGATCTCAACTTTCTTTTACTGCCCTCAGGGATTTTAATTCATAATTTAATCATTAATTCCTCCAAGGTGACAGAGGACTTCCACCAGTCTGGGCTTTGCTTTGGTAATGTAATTAGCCATTAAACAGACACTGAGACATTTTAAAGGTGACATGATCTATCTATGTCAGACTTCATCACATCCACCCTCAAGGCGTTCAATCAAATGAGGATATGTCCAAGTCAAATTATACAGATTACCAGTGTAATCACAGACGCTGTGGTGGTGGCAGTGCTGTCAATCAGCAGTCTGTAATAAAGGCTGTCATTAGGTGGTTATATCAATCTCCAGTTGCTCTTAGAGCACATGAGAACTGAATAAACAGTGCAGCTGTTAATTAAAACTGTGACATCATAAATATGAGAAACCTAGTTGGGATGAAATAAGCATAATGTAATTATCATAACTAGATTTAATTTCATGCTTTGCAGGAAATGAATTGAAAATGGTAGTGTGTGTGTGTGTGTGTGGGGGGGGGGGGGGGGGGTCTTGGCCATTACAGTTTACTGAGCTTGTAGCCATCCCCTACCAGTGCTAACAGACAGGAGCCAAATCCAATTTCACCTCTCAGGTCACACGTCCGTCCACTCAGTCATCCTTCAAACTTCTGTCACCCTCTTCATCATCAAAATTATCCAATGTAAATGAGCGGGGATGTCTACGATGCCCAGGGAGGCACCTGGCAGGCCAGCATCTCCTGACGGTTTGTTACTTTACCTTCAGACGCTCGATTAATTCACCTACACTTCAACATCAAGGTCTTTGTCTGTGAGTTTAATACACTTTTTAAATGACCACAAGGACATTTAAATGTGTCAATAATCTTTTAACTTACCATAATTTGTTTAATTAGGACAAATTATGAGCTTAACCACAAACAGTGAGCAAGAGAAAATGCTAAGATGAAGGCGGCACAAACAAAATCGCTGATTTGCTTGTGGAAGGGTTAGGGTTTTATGAAGTAGGTTCACAGGTGTGAACAAGCCTAAACATCTAAGGAGGCTTTGAAGGACTCTTCAGGGAACCCCAATAACAGCAAGTGGGAGAGGACCACATGAAGAACAGACATGGTGGTCACACTGAGCCAAGAGGGGAAGTTTCCTTCCTGTATTGCAGGAGCGAATTATTCCTGATCATCGTGGAGGATCTGAACCTGCAGAGACACAGACTCAGGTAAAAGTCAGTATTTTCTCACTTGTCTTTTGTGGCTATGATCACCATATAGTTTGATGACCAGGATAACAACAGTGACCAAATCTTATACATGTTTAATTCCTCAGGTTTTTGGTGGAACACGTCATCATAATTTGTTGTAAAGTAAATTGAGTATGTTGACTCGTTTGTTCGCCTTAATTTCAACAATCCTGTATCAAAAGAAAAGGGTGAATGAGAGAGAGTATACTCACTCTTTACCGTGACAGTTGAGCTCAAGTGCATCCTGTTTCCACACATCATCATCAGATGTTTCTACAACTTAACTGGAGTCCACCTGTGAGCACAGTAAATTTATCTGTAAGTGGAAGGTTTGAAACCACCAAGACTCTTCCTACAGCCAAATCTGACAAATCGGGATAGAAGGGCCTTTTCAGACTCAGCCGCTAAAAAATAAATTGGAAAACAGACTGCCCCCCCCGCCACCACCACCACCACCACCACCACCACCACCTTCAAGTTTCTGGGTACCCACATCTTCGCTGATCTCACCTGGACCCACAACACCATCGGCCCAGCAGTGGCTGCATTTCCTCCGTGTCCTGAGCAAGAATAACCTGGACCAGAAGCTGATGCTGGCCTTCTACTGCTCCTCAGTGAAGAGCGTCCTCTCCTACTGCCTGGGTGTTTGGTACGCAGGGGCCACTACTGAGAACAGGAAGGCTGCTTGGGAGGTAATTAACACTGCCCAAAAGGGGCCGTCCTTTGCCCACCCCTGGAGTCCATCCCCAGCTTCTCCCGTCTCAGGAAAACCAGGCACATCAAAGGTGACCCTTTGCACCCCACCAGCCACCTGTTTGACCCGCTGCCCTGTGGTCGGTGCCTCAAGTCAATCAGGTCCCACATCTCCAGACCCACCAACTGCTTCTTCCTTTAGGCCACAGGTGTCGACCTCCAGGCCTCGAGGGCCGGTATCCTGCAGGTTTTAGATGTGTCCTTGATCCAACACAGCTGATTTAAATGGCTAAATTAACTCCTCAAGACTTCTTGAAGTTCTCCAGAGGCCTGGTAATGAACGAATCATTTGATTAAGGTATGTTGACCCAGGGTGAGATCTAAAACCTGCAGGACACCGGCCCTCAAGGCCTGGAGTTTGACACCCCTGCTCTAGGCCATTCGGACTATTAGCAAACACTACCTCCAGCACACCCCACCTGGGCCCTGTTTCAGAAAGCCGGTTTAGAAAACTCAGACTTAAAAATGATACTCAGGGTTGAGTAACCCCGAACTGTCCAACTCGGAATATTCGGTTTCAGAAAGGCTGATAACAATTAGTTCAATCAACGCAGAGTTGCTTTAACCCCAAGTTAAGCGCGCGCACGAGGATACATAAAGCCCTGATTAGTGGAGCACAGATTAAGCGAGTCACCATGGAGACGGAGGGAAAGAAGGCGCGGTCAATGTATTTTACAGCGCTTGAGGCCGAAATTCTGATGGCAGCATATGCCGATAACATGCAAATTTTGCGGAAAAAAAGTAACACAGCCTCAGCTGCAAAAGAAAGGGAGCATGCATGGCAAAACATAGCCGACAGAGTCAATGCGTGAGTGTTAATTTAAACATTGATCTAGGGATTTCCACCCATTTAACACGTTATTTTATTATATTTAACTTTAGTGTTTATTTCATACATTTTATTTTGTGATGTGATGTGAGCGCAGGTGCAACCCAACAGGCCCCAAACGTTCCCGGCAGCAAGTAAAAATGAAATATAAAAATATAGTCCAAACAGGTAAGGTGTAATTGTATTATGAGCCATAGTGCTTGGTCTGTTTGTCCTATGTAAATCAATTGCAGTTAGAGGCTACATTAATTTTCTTTCTGTAAGCACTTATTGAAATTATCTGAGCACATTACAAGTACATATTTGCTTACTCTGTATGCTCAAATGTGACCCGTTATAACCAAAAGAAAAAAAGCGGAGGCCCGAAAAACAGGTGGGGGTCCTCCACCACCACCACTCACAGAGGCTGAGCAGTTGGCCCTCAGCCAAAAAAGTGGGCACCCTGTGGCTGAAGGCATCTCTGCGGGGACATCCTCTGCGTCAATAACCCCGCAAGACACAAGTGCCTACATAAGAGGTAAATTCAAAATAATACATGATGTGCATACATCCTTTCTTCACAGTCACCTTTGCAGTGCTACTCATTCATT